>JAWNLW010000301.1:360000-385000 GCA_035042075.1 Drosophila macrospina
TGAGTTTTTCTGAACTTTATTCAGTTTGGGTAAAAGAAAGTAAAAGTGAAATAAGAATTTGCTTAAGTTATTAAGTTATTAAATTATCAATTCATTTAATTTATTATAACTTAAAGCAAAAATAGTTTTAAATTGTTATTAACATACTTTCGATGCAATTCATATTCATATTTTGGCAGACATTTGAGTTTTACTGGACTCTATTCAGTTTGGGTTTTCCTTCTATCCCGTTTAAATAAACTTACTAAAAATATAATATATCTTTTAAATTTTGAATACATATTGAAATATATTATGGCAGAGTATCTTCCTCTCCCTCTCCCCCTCTCAATCACCCTCTAAAATTGTTGCTCTAAAAAGTTGTCGCTCTGCTGACCCACAGTTCCAGTCGCTTCGCCTTTTCTCATACGCATCGAGGCTCCTCTCACTCCTGTTTGTCAAAATTGAACAATGTTAGTGCATCAGCAAACAACAGCAACAACACTAATAGCAACAACAACAACAGAAAAAGCAACAACAACAACAATAAAGAGCAACAACATTAAATACTTTTAGCGGTAAAAGTGTCTTAAAATGTAGGTAAGTAATTGAAATTTATTGTGGCAAGATGTTTGTGGCACAGACTTAGCCACATGATTTTGTTTGATGTTGAGAGAATGTTGCCGCAGCGACGTTGCAACCGTTGGTTGTACGCTGCCCGAATGGATTATGTTAGTGGAGCAATCAATCGGCTATATAAGGCAGGCCAAAACTGAAGAAAACACTTAGCGTGCCAGACAATTTCATTTGGCCTTATACATGACCAAAATCAGAACCAAGTAGATGCTTGTGCCCCATCCTGGGAAGCAATTTAACTGTTGCAACAGCGGCAGCAGCTGAAGGTGTTGATATGGAGGCGTCGTCGTTCTTCTATGGAAAATGGGATGGGAAAAACTTATTGATATGGGGGCTACCTTAGCCTTGGCCCAAGCATTAACGTCTACGCGATTTGAGCCCAATTTTGGTAGCCTGATTTGTCACGATGTTTTTTCTTTTATTTTTTTTCTGCTTTTCGGTTTTTTTTGCGCCTGCAACAAAAGCAAAAACAGCAAGAAAAAAAAAAAAAAACTGGGAAGACAAACAAATTGGTCTGTAGTTGAAAATTGACAAGAATTTCGTGACTTTGTCACCTTCTTTTTACTCTTGCAGTTGCAACAAAGAGACAGAGACACTGCAACGCCCTCAAAGGCAGCAACAACAACAACAACCACAACAACAACAACAGCAGCAGCAGCAGCAGCAACTGTCTGCTTTGCTCCTCGTTAAGTGGCAGGCAGCGCGTGCGCATTGAAGTTGACTTCAACTGCAATTCCTTGCCAGCTTCAGGATCCAGCATTACCCAAAATCCAAAATCTCGACTTACCGATTGACAACCCCCTCCCCCACCCCCTTTGGCAGTCCCTTTGCCAGCACCTCTAACTTATCTTCCCGTTTCCACCCAAAATCACTTCATCATCGTTTTGCTTGCATTCTAAAGTCAAGTCAAAGGCAAAGCCAAAGCCAAAAAGCAAGCGACTCCAAGTTGCCAACTCTTGTCAGATTTATTTGTTTCTTTTGCTCGTTGCTTGGCGACTTTTGGCCAGATCTCTTGCCTGTTGTGCAACATTGAGTCTAACTATTTGACTGGACTCTTTGTAGATCTTAAACGGAGCTAACTTGTCATCCCAACAAAAACTAAGATTATGGCTAAGCACTAATTTAAAACTGAAATCTAACTTCATCTTATTATCTGGGAATAAACTTTGCTTCAACACCAAAAGAGACTTGAGAGTAGAGTATTACAGCGTCGGCTTGTCGCAGTTGCATCTGCTGTCTCATTTATTTCATTTGTTTGTTGCTGTTTGCCGTCTGTTGTTGTTGTTGTTGTTGTTGGTATTGCTGTACCTGTAACCTTTTGCACTTGGTACCCTTTTCGTATTTTTATTTTGTTTGAATTTAATGATTATTTTTTTTATTTATTTGTTTCTTTTTTTTTTGTTTTCTCGGTGCCCTGACAGTTACAAGGAGCTGCAACATGGACACAGTCACAGTCCCAAGACGGCGACAATTTTCAAACTGTTATTCAAACTGTTTTGTGTTAGCCTTTTTTTTTTTTTGGTTGGTTGGAACTGTTTTAGGAGTTGTCGCTGTAGATGGAGTAAGATCAGGTGGGAACGCCCCTAGAAAGTATTTGGAATATGGTTTAGGAAACGGACGCTTTTGTCTCATTTCCATTCAATTGTTATGGCTTTAAGGCAGCTTGATAACTTGGTCATTGCGCACAAATTGACCAAATTGAGACTAAAATGGTTGAAGTGGGTGGAGGGCAGGTAGGGGCTGAAGAGATTAGGCCCATTGGCAAAGTTCGTGTCGAGCTGTCTGAACAGTGACACCAACAACAACAACAATAAGAACAACAACAACAATAAGAACAACAACAACTACAATGATATTGTTGCCTCTGCTTTGTGGGTCAGCAGCCCAAAACATTAAGAATCTGCCTACATTCCCTCTCTCTCCCCTCTGCCTGTTCTCCATGCTGGCATTATGAGTTGACATTAGAGAACATGGCCAAGGCGCAACTTGTGCATCGCATCGACAATGCCATCGCCCTAGACTGACCCCATTGTGCCTGTTCTCCTGTTCTCCTGTTCTTCCCCTCGCTGTTGTTGTTGTGGTTGTACCTCTTTGGCCAATTTGCTGCAATTGCAGTTCGATGCTGCCAGTTGCCTCCAAGTGTGCCACTTAGCCAAGTTCGTTTTGGGGGGCCAAAGGCAACAAGCAACTGCTGGCAACTGTGGCAAGTTGCAACTGATCCAAACAAACAAACTGGCCAAGTCAATATTTGTGCAAAATGTGCGAAATGAGGTTATGTGATGCAATCTGTGTGAACTTGCAACACGCTTATGAGTGTCTCTGCCTCTCTACCTACCTCCCTCCCTCCCTCTCACTCTCTCTCTCTCTCTCGCTGTTTTTCACTCTTCTCATTCCTCGTTTGCTGTGTCAGTGCAATTTGTGGTATGTTTAGAGCTGTGGCACGGGAAATGGGTTACAATTGCATTTATATGCAGGCCAAGCAATCGCAAGAGCAGCTGTAAGGTCAACAAAATCAACAAATTGCGCTATATATCGATTGAGGATAAACTATAATGAACTGTTTTTCTATTGCATATATCGTACAGCAATATAAAAGTGTATTCAATTTTATTGAGGAATATATTGAGGAGTTTGTTGTGCTATAAACAGTCGAGTTAATTTAGCTATGTCTAGTCAGTTTGAGAAATTAAGTAATCCAATAAAGCAATGGAAATTGAGGATTGACACTGATATTTATTGGAACTGTCATCTTATAATAATAATCTAAAGCTCTACTTAAACACATTTCTATACTTAAGATATTAATGCTTTAAAAGGAAATAATATTATTAATTAAAATAAGTTTAATTGCGACTTTTGAAGCTTCTTAATCTTAACTCCAATTGCTTTGTCACATGTATTTCTAATCGCAGCAAAGTTATCGAATCTTTGGCAACTTTCCACTCATTATGAATGCCAGGAAGATTGGCAGTGTTCGCTTTGAGGCAATGTCAGCGGGGATCATCAGTGCATCTCAATCGAAGCTCTGCACTTTCCATCTAATCGTAAGCCAAAATGCAAACATTGTATGGTTATGGCCAGCCTTATATGATATCAATAAGGTATAAGCCTGGCTAAGGCATGGAGCGTGGAGAGCCCATTAACAGATTGCGGCTGGCAGATGGTAACATTGGAGGAGAGAATGAGGAGCTGTGTGTGCTGTGAGATTGGAGCTTGGAGCTTGGGGTTTGGCCTAGCTACATATGTCAACACCATGAACTTGAAACTCTAGACTGTTGCCGGGTTGCCTGTTGCCTGTTTGGTTGTTGGCTGCTTGCAAAGTTGGCTAAAAGCATTTTGTATTCTAATTAGATTGTCAAAGGCACGACAACAACCTCATTTTGTCTCAAAATGCCGGGGCACACACCGCCGAGATTTGCATTAGCGCCAACTGCACTCTCGACTCTCGACTCGACTCTCGACTTCTGCGGTTCGGTTTGCTTCGGTTTCGGAGACAAAAATCTGCATAAAGCTTGGCTTTGGGGGCAGGTTTGAAGTTCATTAACATGCACAGGTTAATTACCATTGTTGTTGTTATTGTTGCAGCAAGGAAATGAGCCATTAGAAAATAAAGAGGCTCAGAGCGCCGCAGTAGCCAAGTAGAGACGATAAAATGGCTAAAAGCATACATAAAAAAAGTACACAGCCAAAAAAAAAGCAAGAAAAACACAAAGACACATGTAAAATGTCCGTCGGTGTGTGTGTGTGTGTGTGTGTTGGTTGTGTGTGGGGGACTGTGACAAATGCCCATGAAGTTGAACGTGCTTTTTGTTTGCCTGCTACATGCAAAATGTTGCACTGATAAGCCGGCAACGGTGGCAAAGCCAATGCCACTGAAGTCATCCCGTTTGCCGCTGTAGCAAAGTAGCAAAGTAGCAAAGCAGCGGTAAATGAGCAGCAGACAGCAGGCAGTGTGGAGGAGACACCATGAGGCACGATCATTAAAACAAAAGCGGCGACAATAGCCGCCGCAGTCAGAGTCACAACAACAACAACAAGCCATCACTGACAAGCCATGACCAAAGAGCCAACAGTTGCGAACAGAGTTTGCCTCCTGGTTGCCAGTTGCCAGTTGCCAGTTGCCAGTTGCCAGTTGCCTCTTGGTGTTGGATTGCCTTAAACGATCCGCGTGAATAACTAATTTCAATGGAAGCTGCTTGCAGCTCGCTGCCTGCTGCCTGCACACGCGCGCCTCTAAACATTTATCACCCACCATCGGCCATTGCCAGGAGTCAACAAGAAGCAGGCTCCATAGAGCCACCCTCCTTCTCCACTCCTCAACTCCGTGCCGCAGCCAACTGTCAACGGACAATGCAACAGTTTTTATACGGCAAAATGCAAGAACAGTAAAAATTGTTACTAGACTAAAAAGGAGTGCGTAGGACAGGCAACGCATGGAACATTGGGTCTAATGAGCAGACCGAAAGAAACGGAAAAGCTACTGAAAAAATCATGCTGAAAAAGCACATAAAAAGAAGCAGAGAATAAAAGAACTATGAAGAAGTTTTATGGACTTGAATCAAATGAAGCTCATTAGAATGCGCAGTTTGATCATAAGAGTGTAGATAATGTATATTATATAACTATATGAATTGCCTATAAGTTAAGCTTTAAGCTCTTAGCAGTTGCCAAAAGCTTTAATTGCTTTTGCCTTAGTTTTCCGCTTAATTACATACAATTGTGCATGTCATTTTGATATTTCTATATGCATGTACATTTATATATAGCTGTAAGTTGAGCTTTAAGCTCTTAGAAGTTGCTAAAAGCTTTAATGTGCTTTTGCCTTAGTTTTCCGCTTAATGACATACAATTGTACCCCTTCTTTGTGTGTTGCTTTGAGTGTCGCAGAGCTACACTTGTTCAGATAACTTACTTGAGTTATCACTGTGAACAGGAATTGTTAAATATTTGAGTGATCAACATTGAGATTCCCTGGCCAACAACATGCAATGATCATGTGGGCCGTCACGTAGCCGCCCTTTAAGCATTGTCTTGTAAAGCAAACTTGTTATAGGCCTCAACTCTTAACCTATTGCAACGGTTGGTTTGTCTGGGGCCCACACTCAGTGGGTACCAGGAACTCACAGCACGTGCAGCAGGGAGAGGGATAGCTGACAAAGCGACAGAAGACAGAAGACAGACATGCATCAAGCTAATTAAGCATACTTCAATAAAAGACTCACAAAAGCATTATAGAAAACGTGGGCTAAACAGCACACATGAAGCTGGAGCTGGAGTTGGAGCTGGAGCTGGAGTTGGAGCACCCACAGAGCGAGGCACGCGATAATCAATCAAAAGCCATTAAAGCCAAACGTTTTTCAAACTGAATTTTCGAAATGAAAAGAAAAGAGTGAGACAATGAATCAAAGTAGAAAGCATTTCATCAGAAGTACGCAGTAACGTGGCCCAAAGGAGTGGCAAAAAAAAAAAAAATCATCTACGCACACAACACAAGTTAAAGATCAAAATCGAGAAATTTAAAACGAGAAGAAGAGAGAACAAAAAACGAGTAAAACAACATAAACAAGATCAATAAGAGCACGAGCTTCAGCTTCAGCTTGAGACAACTATGGCTAACACACAGTTGCAGTTGCAGATGATTGACGGAATTAGAATATGAAATCGTGCGGGCGGCCACCTCCGCTACCCCCTCGATGTACTCCCTATATTTATTAAATGACCCAGTTAAGGCGCCTGTTTTTTTTCTTTTTTTTTGGGGCCTTGAGAGTGAAAAGTGAAGGCGTTGCACAGCTTGAAGAATGTCGCAAGAGTCTGAAGACTGAATCTGAAGACTTGCTCAGAGTTTGGCAAATGCAAATTTGTTAACTACATTCGACGGTGGTGCAACTTTCTAAATGAAATTCCCCAATCACTTGCAGCTAACTCGCTTGCACACACACACACACACACACACACACAGTTGCCATCTCGCTCTCGCTGCATGTGTGCGGAAAATTAAAGAAATAATTTCAAGCGAAAATATACAAATTGATTGTCACCTGGCAGGCGAACGGATTTGTTCGCCTTTTTGGACTAAATCAATGCGCTGACATATAAAACACCTTTCTCTTAACCATGGCTAATACGCGAACAGTTTAGCATAGTCCCTCTCCCTGTTCAGGCCATTCAATACACGTGTCAACGACTCTCAATCGACTGGCATTGGGCCCAAGTCAAGTTGGCTTCAATTAGAGACGCGTCTGCAAATTGTTGAGCACTTTTATTGTCGCCAGTTGTGGCAGTTGTGGCAGTTGAGGCTGTTGCGACTGTTGCGTCTGTTGTGGCGTCTCCAATTGCCTTGAGGACATACGTTTTGTGGCGTGGCATTTTGTCGCGACGCCTTTTGCCAACAAACTTGCCCCCCTTCCCCCCCCTTGCAGCAGCATCACATCAACACAATTGTGCTCATCCGCGTAATTGCCTTTGACAAGTTACGCAGCCTGCAATTCGACTTGTTGGCATTTTGTTTGACTTGGATTAAGTTTAAGTGCAGGGCTTAAGATTCCTAGCATTCTCATCTAAACGCTCATCTTCGCTGTTCATCCTTCTCTCTTACCCCTGCTCACTCACTCTCTCTCTCGCTAGCTGCTAACCTTGCATAATCTTGTTAAACAGTTGCAGCTATGAACAGTAGTTTTGTAGCCAAAACAATCAATGCAAAAGTGGCAATTAACTGGCTCAAATAAGCGCTAAGTTAAGTCGAATTTTAAAGATGCTTAACAATGTTAATTATATTACAATTATTATTATTTAAATTATATATAAATATATATTCGTTGCAATCAAGGTCTGCAAATGTAAGCAAATCTTTGATAGAGCTCATTCTTAAAGACCCTTAAGATAGTTATTTAACAATTATTATTATTTAAATTATATATAAATATATATACGTTACAATCAAGGTCTGCAAATGTAAGCAAATCTTTGGTAGAGCATTCAAAGGTTTCTTCAGTTGCAGCTCATTCTTAAAGAACCTTTAGAATGTTTTATTACTATTATTAATATTTAAAATATATATAAATCTATATTCGTTACAATCAAGGTCTTCAAATGTAAGCAAATCTTTGGTAGAGCATTCAAAGGTTTCTTCAGTTGGAGCTCAGCCAAATCTTGACAACTTTTACCCATTTGACAACAATTTCACTGGCGTTGCATGTCGATCAGTGAAACATTCGCAAGGTATACAAATGATTGGCTTATTTCAAGCACACACACACACACACACACACACACATAGTCACACATCAGCCGCTCTTAACTGGCATTTTGGCAATTTGAGCATGCAAAATGATTTTATTGTTGTCCAGAAAGTCACTTGTGGCAGACACTGGGAAAACTGCTTGTCCCGCAGTCGCAGTCGCAGTCGCAGTCACTTCGTCATGCCCCATGTCCAAATGTTGTTCCCCAGGCGCTCTCTTCTGCACTTTTCGGCCAAATATTAGCACACAATTCGATTTTGCATGCGACGGCGGCAGGTAGTAAATTTTTACGAGTGCAAGTGGCGAGTTTTTCCACCACACTCTGCCCCCCCCCCTCAGCTAGCCAAACAATTGCATCCACATCTGGGCACCCATCTGGCCATGACCATTGACAGCTGCAGGCAGACATTTGGCTTTTTCAGCTTTCACCTGTTGTCTGCAGTTATGTAAAATCTACTGTCAAATTAATGCTGATTTATATGTGGTCTATAATGGGCGCTTTATATGAACAAACGCTTTCGTCTAGTTACGGCATTAGTTGGCTTAAGTATCTGTGTATATGGCAAGCAGCGGTCAGTTAAGGCGAGAACTGAATTTAGCTGAACAGCTTGTCTTTTTCTTAAGCCAAGTGATTGGATTATTGTAATGCAATTAAGCTCGTAAGGATTGAGCCCAGTTCACTTCTCGCTTTTCAATGAGCATCTCTGCAAGGTATTCTAATCAATGAATGAATCATTCAGCGAATGACAACCGCTTGTAGTACAGTACTCAGAACTTGAAGAGGAAGCTGCGCTAGCTGCGTCAGCTGAAGTGTTTGGAAAAGAAAGCTCAGATGACAAGATAGCTGCTCTTGATGCTTTACAAATTAATGTGTTACCAAGGAAAATGTGTGGCTGAAACACAGCTTTTGTTTTAGGAATACCCTCTGCCTTGTCTGCCTACATTTGCATCTCTTTCTTTCATCTCATCCCTTTCTCTCGTTTGGAAAAGACTTTCGAGACTAAAAGCATTTCTTCATAGCACACAACATGACAGGCAATTTGTTGTAGTTGTCGTTGTTGTTGTTGATAGTGTTGCTGCTGATGCAGGGGTTTACATAGTTTTGTGAACATGTATGCTTAGATATAATATACAAAAAAAAAAATATTCCCACTTTCACTACCACAGCGCATTCCTAGAATTCCATTCGGATCTGAAGCTTGAGAGTAACAGAGAATCAGTAAGCTCGAATGCTTTGCAACTTGAAGCGATTAAGCAGAAAGGAAGTTCTCGACTTGGGCAACAGAAACGCGTTAATCCAATACTGATGTATACTATAGAAATTATGCACGTCTAATTTGTGTACTTTCCTCTGCTTTTGGCTCCAATCAATTGACATTGCACTGTTGGAACTGGAGCTGTAGCGTATTCGCCTTGTCGGCTTCTTAATGTACCGCAGTTGCATTGAGGTTTTTGCTTTTCTTTTACCCTTGAACCTATCTAAAAGTTGTTATTTGAATTCTCAAATCTTATGAATTTAATCAATTACCAAATTGTGCCAAATAGCGCTTAATATGCGACTTCGTTAGAATCCCAGCGCTTAATATTTCCATAAGGCTCTCCAGTGTGGACGATTCATTGCTACTTAAGTTAAGAAAGGATCTGACAGGATATAGCACATCCACACAGAGTTGCTGCTTCCTTAATTTCTTATTATTGTTGTCTTCCGCTCTTATATCCCACCTATCCTTCAATTTGCGATTCTCCTGCAACTTTGTGAAGCGGATTTGACTCCTAAATTCATCAGCAATTTTCCCAGTTGTACTACAGCGTGGATGACCACCTGGTGGCGTTTGATACTCAAAGCTCTCGTGCTCCAGCATATCCTGAATCAATAGTGGCGTCAATGGTATAAGACGTTGATGGGGATTACCTTGATGTTCCCCAGGCAACATGTTCACATTTATTTTGAAACGTTTAATTTGGAAATAGTTGAAAATCGAAAATGAAGACACAAAAACCAGAGCCTCAAAGAATAGTTATTGGATCAGCAATGATGGCGCTTAATTCTAAGATTATGCAACAAATGGGAAATATCAATTCATAAAGACAAATGCTGTAAACGGTATAAAACAATGTAAACTTGATTTTTGCCATCTACTTGATCAACTTAATATTATCAAAACTGCGATTTCTATCTGGCTAATTTTACAGAAGTTCTTTTATTCTGAGCCTTTGCGATAGGGTTGCCTTTTTGTTGGTTATTTTCTTATTATCTTATGATTACTTTGATTGATTATTGTGCACACCTCAAACTCTAAGTTCAGCTTGATCAGCTAAAATTTACCTCGTGTTAACATTTTCCTACTGCTCAATTATTTGTTAAGTTTGTAGGTGAAGATTTATTTGATGATTCGATTGTTTCATATTAATCCTCAGTTACAGTCTACTTGATTTACACATTTTTCCAGAAGTCAAATGAACAGGTTTAATAGCAGCAGCAGTTGCATTTGATTAGACCATTTGGCCAGGTCAGAGAGACGCTGCTTATCTTGGCCGAAACGGTAGTTGGTTAGCCTCTTTGGCGCTTCGTCCAGCAAACGGACTTAATCACAGCGTGTAGCATTTTGTGCCGTGATTAAACGCAAATTTATTAGTCAAATGTTGCGCAATTGGTCGCCAAATCCAAATCCAAATCCAGCGCATAAATCGTGCCAAGCTAGTGCCAATTGTCACCAGGCTCCAACAGCCAACTTCAGCTCCAGTTTCAGCATCAGCATCAGCTTCAGCTTCAGCTTTAGATTTTGGGGCTGGCTCCGGCTTAATTATCGCCGCACCGTTGCGCTACATGCGTGCTAATTGAGTGCGGCCAGTGACCAACTGACCAACTGAGCTGGCGACGCGGACATGGGCTTGGACATGAGCGTGGACATGGACATGGACGACGACGTGGACGTGGACGCCACGTCCTGCTATGATAACAACAACGCGACGACAAACGCACGCTGTGCCAAAATGAAATTATGTTGCAATCTCCAATTGTCACTAAAGCTGGACAATTTCCACGTTTGCTCACGTGACTCACGAACAACTCAAAAATAAAGGAATATGATATAAAGGAAATATAAGGAATATGAAAGAATAATAAGTTGCTAGTATTTTATATTAGAGATAATTATCTAGAACTTTACTTTAGCATTAATAAAATATGATTTTCCTTTACTTTTACTGTAAAAGTATTTCCATGAAGTGCTTTGATAAAAATGCATCAAATATGAAATCAAAACTTAAACTGTAAACTTAATTTGTAAACTTAAATTAATCTTTATTTTAAACTTACATTTTTAACTAATTTTTTACACTCAAATTTCATTTGTAATTATTTTTAATTTAATTATCATAAGTTTGATTTTATACCTGGGTCGACTGCTGTTAGTCGACGTTAAATAAATAAATAAATAAATAAATAAATAAATAAAATGTCCTGCAAAACACTTAGAAATCTATCAAGTTATCAAGATATTTGTATACTCATTTATTTAAAGATTTTTTTATTTGTTTATCTCTTATTTATGTGCACTGGAAAAGTGCTTTATTGCCAATTAATAACATCCTACATGTTTAAACAATGAGTTGTGGTTTTTCGTGTCACGCGTCTTATTCCCATCTCTAGATTTCAAGTGCTTTGTGCTCGATGATCGGCGGCTGCTCAAGTGCCCGTTGGCTGGCCACTGATCACTGATCGGGGGGAGCTTAATTAATTTCGTTGATTAATTGAAAGTGCGCCTTGAAGTTTTCTTTTTCCTTCTCATTTTTATTGTTTATTCGTTTTGGCAGTGCAAAGTTGAAGGCAAGTATGAGAAATTGGCGCAATGCTGAATCGTTGCAGTATTCGGTAGTATGTTAAGGGCGTTGCCATTGCCAACCCTTTGGTAGCCATTACTCTTAGCCAACTGATTCGATTCGTTTCATTTCGTTTCGTTTCGTTTCGTTTTATTGCCCAAAAGTTATGACTGCGGCCGCAGGGTAAGAGCCGCAAATTTCAACTGCAGTTACAATTACAATTATATTGCCAGTGTAGCCAATAAATTGTTGGCATACGCTTAACGTACAGTTACTTGATTGTTAACATTCATTTGATTTATATTAACAATGATAATTACAATTCGTAGTGATGAAAACTTGAAAACTTCAAAGCGCCTCTCATTGCTCATCAACTCAGTCTAGTTAATTGTGTCAAGATTTTCGTTTAACTATTGTTTTTAAGTATTTTTTTTTGTACTCATCATGATTATTTTTAAGAAATTCTTCTACTTCATACCTTTGCGACTGGGTTGCCTGATCGTGGGTTATTTTCTAATTATTCAAGGCTTCGTCGATGTTATGATTATGATGATAATCATGAACTATTGTGCACGCTTAAAGAAGCTTTGGTTTCTGCACGATCAGGTAAACATTATTGCTGGCGTTCTGCTCCTGGCATCTTCTCACAATGTGAGTTCCCCACCCACCATGAAGAGACACAGGCTAATCTATCTATATATTTCTCATATAATCGACAGCCTGATAACTTAGCTTTTCTACTGCCAATACATATTGTTGTCAAATTGGTGGCGTTAATTATTGAATTGATATTCTATTTACTGTTGGCCAGCTCCGAAGAATTGTCCCTATATATTGTCACACATTCGTTCTGGTCAATTATTGGTAAGTTGCACAGTGAATAATTGAGTTAATGATTTGATTGTTGACCCCCAGTAACTGGCTACTGTCTGCTCGTGGTGTACTCATTTTTCCAGATGCTGGATCAACAATTATTATAGAAGCAGCACTACATTTAAGTCTTAAATAATTCCTGGCTACACTTCAAGTAACTACTTTAAGCTCGTTTAAAGTTGCTTAATCTATTTTGAAGTGACCTGTTATGATATAGCTAATATTATTTACTGACTATCTGTTATTGTTTTTATTGCTTAAGGTTTGTGGACTTCATGCTTGTATTTATTGCATGAGGCATGAGAGTCTGTGATTAATTAGCTAAACTCAAAGTTGCAACACACGCGACTTTACGACTTGCTGCAGTGGCAATAATAACGGTCCCAGGCATGGCCCAAGCTGATTGTGTTGCTGTTTATTATTATTGTTGTTGTTGCTGTTGCTGTTTTGTTATGCTTTACGTGGCATTTGCAATCAGAGCAGAAGCAAAGGCATTGGCAGGCGCCACGCACTGCCGGCAAGTGAATGGCACAAGTAGCGACAGGTAGCCCACCAACTCCAAGTCGAACTCCAACTGCAGCTACAACTACAACAGCAACAACAGCAGCAACCCAACGTAGGTGGCACTTGGACACTTTTGTGAAATGGTCGCCCGTTGGCCAATTGGGAAACTTGGCCAATTGACTAACTGGCCAAGTGTCAAACTTGCCAAATTGAAAACGAAGTTACGATGCAACTGCTGATTTGTTTATGCCGCTTGCCCAAGTACAGTACAACAGCGCTATAGTAAATATTTGCAAACGATTTAATATGAATTTCAAGCAGATTTTCATTTTTATTTAAAATATTTTGCATTTTTTTTATTAGTTTCATCATAGAGAGTCTTAACTGTTGCTATGATTGCACAGCGTTTGTCTCTTGCTTTGGAGTATATCAATTTAGTGGGCAAGTTTGTTTGTTTATCAATTGAAGTATTTGAAAAGGATCTACTAAATATCAATTACAAAGAAAGGAATTACTTTTCTTAACAATTTATAAACTATTTATATAGTTGTTACTCTTCAAATAATTTACAAATATATTTCATAAAAATATTCTCAGCTGTCAACACAATAAAGTTGTTCGCTTGCCCAAGTACAGTACAACTGCGTTATAGTAAATATTTGCAAACGATTTAATATGAATTTCAAGTAGATTTTCATTTTTATTTAAAATATTTTACATTTTTTTATTAGTTTCATCATAGAGAGTCTTAACTGTTGCTATGATTGCGCAGCTTTTGCCTCATGCTTTGGGGTATATCAATTTAGTGGGCAAGTTTGTTTGTTTATCTACTGAATATCAATTACAAAAGAAAGGAATTACATTTACTTAACAATTTATAAACTATTTATATAGTTGTTACTCTTCAAATAATTTACAAAAATATTCTATAAAAATATTCTCAGCTAACAACACAATAAAGTTGTTCTCAATAGTTGAACAAGATCTCTTTTTATAAGAGCAGATATATCTGTTTGTAAGAGTATAAAAACTTCGTCACACTGATTATATATTATTATAGCTTGTTTTTATTCGTTTTTTTTATATTTATTTTTATTTTAGTTTTATTTTATTTAAAATTTAATGAAATATTACGCGCACGTGTCAACAGAGCGATAAAATTTATTTACGCAGCGTTTCGGGTCAAGTGAAAGCACATTTTGTTTGGCATCTCGGGAATTCGGACGCTGTGCAGACCTTCAAATTGAATTTACGCCGGCGCTGCCAAACCGACAACCGGCAACTCCGATTCAGATTCAGATTCAGATTCCTGTTCAACTTCGGGTTGAAGATCAGTGCCAAAAAAAAAAAAAAACCCAAAAAGAAGCAAAAAAAATTGAAATCGAAATCGAAATGTAAACCTGACTGACCATAAAAATGGGCGTAGGGCAGCCGCATTGACACGCGGCCATATTTTAAATGTCAACAGGCAGAGGCAGGTACCCTCGCTCCCTCCCTCCCTGATATTACCCTCCTCCCACCCCACCGTTGTTGGACTTGCAGCAGCCAAGGATGCGCAGTCGCGTTGTCCGTGCGCATCAAAAATTCAATAAAATACCATTAAATTACAAAATGAAGACAATTCATTTTTCTTTTCCTTTTCTTTAGCTGTTTTGTTGCTTCGTTTTCTGCTGTGCTGTGCTGTGGCTCTGGGGCAGGTCTCAGGTTTTTTTATTTTTTGGGGCAGATCTGTGTTTGGGTTTATTATGCGCTGCATTTTGTATCTTTAAGCAGCAGCATTTAATGTCGCTTTGCAGTTATAAGCAATAAAATATGAAAATCTGCGCTTATAAATGTTGAAAACGACATTTATTGTAATATTTTAAGAAATCAGTGAATTCGGTGAATGGTTTCAACAACAATTGCAGCTTCGCCAGCTTCAACAGCAACAATTGCGTAGACAATGCAACATTGCGGTTTAAGTACCCCAAAAATTGACTTGCAATTGCATTTTTTTGTTTGTTTGTTTGTGGTTTAGTTTATTGACGACTTTATGAGTTGGTTGCCTTTATGATTGAAGCTAATAGCTGGCCATATATCTCTAATAATGGAATAGTTTGTGGACAAGGTCAAAGACTTTATTGCTTGTGAAGATCTACAGTTTTTCAGAAATCTTTAGAGTGGAGAACTTCTGAAGCAACTCTAAATAAATTACTCTAATAAATGAATGAAAGAGAATAAATGAGAATTTAAAAAATAAATAACTCTAATAAATGAATGAAAGAGAATAAATGAGAATGTTAATACTTTATTAAACACTGCTTTTACTGAACGAAGTTAACTTGAATTTTAAGAGTAAAAGAAGTTAAGGGAATGCAAACCAAAATGGATTTTTGCTAATTAAATAATGGAATAGTTTGTGGACAAGATCAAAGACTTTATTGCTTGTGAAGATCTGCAGTTTTTCAGAAATCTGTAGACTAGAGAACTTCTGAAGCAACTCTAAATAAATAACTCTAATAAATGAATGAAGGAGTATAAATGAGAATCTAAATAAATAACTCTAATAAATGAGTGAAGGAGAATAATTGAGAATGTTAATAAATTATTAAACACTGCTTTTACTGAACGAAGTTAACTTGAATTTTAAGAGTAAAATAAGTTAAGGAAATGCAAACCAAAATGGATTTTTGCTAATTAAATAGCAGCAAAAGTTCCCTCAAACGAATGCGACATAAAAGTGCAATAAAATTTGCTTAAATGAAATTAAACTGTAGCCTAAAAGTAAACATAACTAAAGCAAGTACTAAAGTGTGTTCTTCTAAGCAATAAAACATGATATATAACCTTTACTTTAACTTAAAACACATGGCACATTTAACAGCGCGTCAAGCATATTATAATTTAGCAGGTAATATTAAAAAAGACAAAAAAAAGAAGAAAACAAAGTTGGTAATAGAAATTCTGAAGGGACCTTGTTGATGCTGTAACTGCGGCAAGGCCATCAACGAAATTAGTCAGAGAGCGTTAAACAAAAGCGTCTCCACCGCCCACAAGGCAACTGGGGAACAAGTCCAAAGAGATCTACGCCTATAGCATATGCATAATTTTTGAGTGCTGCGAAAAAGCTCATAAACATGTGGCCATTACGACGCTTCAACTAATGGGTTCGACTAAGCGTTGCCCAGCACATGAGGAGGCCAACCCAAGGAGGACAGTTGAGAGCCTACACAGTTCCCACAAGCTGCTCATAAAACTGAGCAGACGGATAACTACTGTGGCTGCAAGTGCTCTCTGTTGTTTGGCTGCTGCTCCTGATGCTGGTCATTAGGCCAGTTTCCACATTTAGTTGGTGGTGTCCAGCAGCAGGTCCAGCGCTCTGTGGCACGATGACGATGCACACGCAGTTGAGTGATGCGCAACGGGGTCATTTATGTATGTCGGTAGATGGGGCGTCACTTTGGGGCCAGAGCTAATTTCCATAATGTTCCGCACACTATAGAACAGTTCATTCCACTCTCTGCAAATATACGAGTTACACGGACAAGTAATTTTTGAATCTGGTAATCTTGGTTGCAACAAAGCAGCTTAAGTGAATGCCGGGGCCTAACACCTACCAACATAACTACCAACTACCAGTTACAGGTCTCAGCTCTGGGTGCCTCACTGCATCTTCACTTGTTGTTGGCAATGGCAATGGCAATGGCAATTTAATGGCTCAGCAATTGCTGACCCGTCGCTGTCCACAAAGTGGCCGTTGGCTCTTGTTGCTCTTCTTGGCACTCTCGATACCCGCACTACCCTTGGCTGAATGGTTCGGTTCGGTTTGGTTTTGGTTTTGGTTTGCTTTGGTTTGGTTCGAGTTGTCGTTGTCTTTGCCAGCGCAACATGAGTATGATTTATTGTAGTTTATGTGGCCAAGCGCTCAAGCAGCTTCTGCCATCTTGTCCGCCCTGCCAACAGCCAAATGGCCAAATGGCAATTCGTGATATTCGTTAGCTTCTTCAGCTAGCGATGTGCGCGTGTCGTGCTTTTCTCTGGTGACATATCGCGAGAGCATGCAAAATAGTGCTCAATGATTAAAGCTTAAACTAGTGCACTGTAATTATCAATTAATCTGTTAAATAACAGTGTTGTAAAACAGTCAAATATGTGTTGTTGTTGAGCAATACTTTATTTTTTAACAATGGAATGATTTATTCTAGCAAAATAAGTTTTAAGAATTAAAAATTTACATATTTTTAACTGCGAAATGAATTATTAATAATTGAAATGCAAAATGTAAAATTAATAAATTAATTAATAATAATTAGTGTAATGTTAATTAACAACAATTTATATTTAAATATTATCTTAGCTGTTTGAAAAGTAAAACTCTCAGAGCCTTTGCTTTAGATTTTAGCTCTTCTTATAATACTCTTCTCAGCAACTTGCGAAAGAGTTTATCCTTTTGGCTTGTCATCTCTAAAAGGGCTTGGTCTACCTCTTCATCTCTCACACACACACACTCTCTCTCTCTCTCTCTATCTCTCTTTTTGTGTGTATCATTTTTCATGCCTGCGGCATGGATTTAGCATTATTGTATTTTATATTATTTGTGCTTAATTTGCTGAATGCGGTCTGCACCTGATTTCCTGAATGTTTTGACTACAACAAAGACAGAGAGAGAAAGAGAGAGAGCGAGAGAGAGAGAGAGAGAGAGACAGGAACAACTATATATTGTTGTTGTTCTGTGCTTGGTTTGCATTGCCGCCGGGCAGCGTCCTCCTCCTTCTCGTGCTGCCCCAGACAAGTTCGTTAATTTGACGCTCGCACCTCGTTCGCATAAATTTCCAAGTGCCACGGCAACTGAGCTGTGTGTGATGGGTGGGGGTTGCAAGGGGCTGAAGCTAGCTGAAGAGTGCGGCGGCGAGTGGCACAAATGACTCTTCTTG
This sequence comes from Drosophila macrospina, assembly GCA_035042075.1. Taxonomy (NCBI): domain Eukaryota; kingdom Metazoa; phylum Arthropoda; class Insecta; order Diptera; family Drosophilidae; genus Drosophila; species Drosophila macrospina. The sequence continues at coordinate 377,966 of JAWNLW010000301.1, forward strand.
GTGCTTGGACTATTAGCGCTCAATGCCAACGCCTGCGCCGCCCACTCCACACTTTGCAAGCAGCCACAACTGCAGCTCAGCCTCAGTTTATGGTCATGCGGCGTTGCTTTTGTCAATTTCCAGACATTTGCCTTTAAGTGCAACCACAAAGCGGCTGCCTCGAGATTTATGTGGTGCTGTTGTCATTTTAAGTTAATGGCTTGTAATTCTCTCTCTCTCTCTCTCTCTATGCCTTAGACTACTTCCCTCTCCTCCTGAAAAGCTACCCATCCACTTGCTCACTCACTCAGTTTTTCATAACTCTTTGCATAACCTGACGCTCGTTTTTTGTGTTGCCAATTGGCGGCAACTGCAGGTGAATTTTTGCGTCTAGGCAGCTTGGCAAATTTATGATTCGACTTTTAAATTGGTTTATGGCAATTTCCGCAGCAGCACCCACACACACAAACACACACATAGAGACTTTGCAGATCTTCGTTAAGTTTAGCAGGAACAGCTTTAAAAGTTATCGATATTTATTATCGTTAACAGTGCTGCATAACTTTTCAAACATCATCCACACTAGTCAATTTGTGAAATTGTGATTTTTTTTAAGCTGCTTCAAAGTTTGTTTCTTCATCATTTTCCATAATTCTTTCTTTTTTTTCCCATACGAATTCAGAAGTTCAGTTTTTGTACGATTTCTTGCACTTTGTTTTGGTTCGATTTGGGGCATCCACGAGAATGAAGCGTCACAATGCCAAGGCCATTGCGGCGGCTGTGGCAATTTCTGCGGCAGCTGCCTCCGCTGAGGGTAAGAAGAAAGCACAGCCAAAGCCAAGTCAGAATGCCTCCACATTGTATGTGGATGTGGTTAAGAATATGGTCAAGGCGGAGTCCTCACCATCTGTGACACCGCCGCCACCAAAGTTCACAATTCTGCACGAGGATTTTCCAGCTCTGCCAGGCACCCCAGATGATCTGCCAGGCGGCATCAGTTCAACTGTGCCGGACGATTGGACAGCCAGGATTAGCGATGATGACGATGAACTGCTGATTCCCACACCAGACAGTGTCAGTGAGCAGGCCGTATCAGTGACCGATCCGGAACCAGATCCTGTGCCCGATTTGTTGCCTGAGCCGGCAAGCAGCGACACAGCTCTCAGCCACAGCTCTCAGACGAGTGAGCATGAAATGGCGGTGGATGTTGAGGTGCCAGCTGTGGCACCTGTGGCTGTTGCTGCCACCGCCGAGTGCAGCCCCACAGAGAACAGCAGCGCCAATGAACGACTGTCGCCGAAAAGCGAACCCATTATCAATGATCGATGGGATGGAATGAACGGCATCTTTGATACGCAATTCCTTATCGCTGGCGTTGCGAAACGTGTCTGGAATCGCCAGAAGAGTAACGATGCCAAGGCCAATGCTGGGCCGCCGCCTGGGTTTGAGAACCTTAAGTTCTATGGGCGTCTGCGCACCAATCGCATGGGTATGCCAATTGGTGGTGTGACCTTTGACATAACGCCACCGCAAAGTAATCCTCGGCATACGCTTAAGCCGAATGCGTTCATTCAGGATGCCTATGGCTTGATGGGATTGGCCAACAATCTGAAGGCCGCCCAACAGAATCCACAGCTGTTGACACAGATCTTTGGGTATGATGTGCCCGGTCTCAATGTTGATGCCCATTGTTATGCGTGCGAGGCGAACAAGTTGCATGCCTCATTTGCTGGCCCATTGCAGGGCGGTCGCTGTGCACCGCATGAGGTGAACTTCGATGTGCCACTGCACTATCGTCGGGCTAGCGGGCAGGATTTGCCGCAGCCCAAAATAGAGCAGATGCAGGAAGAGCTGTTGTTCTTCTTCTTCTACAAATATCCTGGCGATATGATGCAAATGCTCTCCGCTGCTGAATTGGCCGATCGCGGCTGGCGTTTCCATATCTATGAACGTGTCTGGATCCGACGACAGCCGGACAATCCGCACTATGTTAAGCGCGGCGTTCAGGAGTCGGGCGAATACAATTACTTTAACATGGTCCACTGGAAGATACTGGCACGTCACTTTGAGCTGCGGCCCGAGCAATTGGAGCATACGATCACGAAGGCCGAGCTGCGGGATCAATATGGTTACCACCCACAGATGAGGTGGGTACTTGCAATGCTCCACAGTCGCTTTATTTAAATGCCTTGCTGCCATTTGATTACTTATCTCTATTTCCTTGCTTTGTCCAACATGACAGCTTTTTCTAAGTCGCAAGTAGATGTTCTGGTGTCCCTCTCCCGGCGATTTCAACCAGATTCCTAGTCAAGGGGACTATTTATTAGACCAAGTTATCAATTGTTAAAGGCTCTATCGAATGCCAAAAACGATCGGTAATTGTCGGCTTCAAATATATATGTAATTTATTAGAATATATATAATTGAGATGATCAAACTAGTTTCTAAATATTGAGCTTTTAACGTTTGACTATCGCAATTTGTGATAATGTAAATGTTTCTTATTTAGTAAAAGGTACAATTAATTAATTGTATCTGAAGTATTTAAATAAATTCAAGCAGCTAAACAACTAAACAATTTAGTTGATCAAATTGCACTTACTTAGATATTAATAAGTTATTTGATAATAAATAAATTAGGGTTAACCATTAAATAAATTATGGTTAATTGGAATGCCTCTTATCTGCAGTTTGATTGAGAATTGAAGCATTTAAGTATTTTTAGCACATTAATAAGATTTATAAAAGAAAATAGGATTATTATTATATTATATATTATTATAGGAAAATTAGGATTAGCACAATAGGAAAGTTGCTACGTAATTTATTCTTTTGTAAGTATTTAACTATAATAATTGAAAAGAGCTAAGCGTTAGTTTTTAAAAAAATAGATAAGTAGAAGTGTATATAAAAGTGTTTATTCTTTTATAAGTATATAATAAGTACTATAATAATTAAAAAGAGCTAAGCATTAGTTTAAAAAAATAGATAAGTAGAAGTATAGTGTATATAAAAGTGTTTATTCTTTTGTAAGTATTTAACTATAATAATTGAAAAGAGCTAAGCATTAGTTTAAAAAAAATAGATAAGAAGTATAGTGTATATAAAAGTGTTTATTCTTTTATAAGTATTTAACTACAATTGAAAAGAACTAAGCGTTAGTTTTTAAAAAAAATTAGATAAGTAAAAGTATAGTGTATATAAAAGTGTTTATTTTTATGTAAGTATTTAACTATAATAATTGAAAAGAGCTAAGCATTAGTTTTTAAAAAATAGATAAGAATAAGTATAATGTATATAAAAGTGTTTATTCTTTTATAAGTATATAATAAGTACTATAATAATTGAAAAGAGCTAAGCATTAGTTTTTAAAAAAAATTAGATAAGTAAAAGTATAGTGTATATAAAAGTGTTTATTATTTTGTAAGTATTTAACTAGAATAATTGAAAAGAGCTAAGTGTTAGTTTTTTAAAAAATAGATAAGTAGAAGTATTGTGTATAAAAAAGTGTATGGATTGCTGTTTAGTCCTTCTCTCCATTGCTCCTGTTTAAAGACCTGGCGATTTTAATGAGCAACGCTTCGATAGTCGTTCTATTTGCCAGATATATCTTTTCCCAATTCCCGTCTTCACTCCCATTGTTCATCACTTTGTAAAGCTTCTTTAAATCATCCACTTCGTCAACGTCTGACTTCATTTGACCTATCGACAACAGCGTCAACTTGTCGATGTCTTTGGGCATTGGCAACTTGTGGATGCCACATAGTGCCCGTACAATCAGTCCCACCTGCAAAATCACAAAGTTCTCCTCTGGTTTCGTATTGGCCAAGATTTGCATGGCACTCGCAATGCTTTGGTCGATGCATTTGTAGTACCATTTGGGTGGCCTCATTGGATACATATCCGGTATGCTCGCCTGAATGTCGTAGCACTTGCCATTTCCAGCCAGGAATCTGCACAGCAGCCCATCCAGGTTGCAGTGGAGCACTTGGAAGCGTTCGTGATCCTTTGCAAAGATCTTTTGCAATATCTCAAGCTCATGTTTCAATATGTGTAGACACGCCAGATCCGTAAATTGTGAGAATGAATCGGGCTCAGTGAAATACATTTCTGTATTTTCAATAACAAAGTGTGAACTTGTTAGTGATGTGAACAGAAGCAATCGTTGCTATCGATTGTAAATAGTGTTAGAAATACAAGTGTTAAGTCTGTGTAGCTTTCAGTTGTCGATTGTTTTTATCGATTGCATTATCGTTATTAGGCCATCGCTACGCATCAATCCAGTAGCTGTTGATTGCATACGACACTGCCGGTCACTTGCCACTTGCCACACCTTTAACAGCCACATGCCACACACTCCATTGGGGCAATCGCTGGAAAATGCCATGAGCAAACCACTGTGGTTGCCATTGGCCAAGCCTCGAGCGCCCGAGCCACTGACAATTTAGTAAAAAGCGGCTCATTAGCAAAATGGAGCAGTCTGTCTGTCTGTCTGTCGTTTCAGTGGACAACGCAGCAGTGATCACACGATCTGTGGGCCAAGTGTCGCTTTGCCCGCTAATTGCCAACGTAAATTTGCAACCATTTTTGGCAGCTCATTAAATTTATTATTAAAACAAAACGCTGGCCAAAAACTTAATTGCCATCAAATTGACATGCGAGACGACAGCACCCGCCTCAGTTGCCGGAGTCTGGCTGCAGCTGGAGTTGCGGCTTGGACCACGCTCGGCTCATGCGTATTAATTGCCATGGAGACTTCATAATTTCATGTGGAAAAATGTGAACGTTAGCAACAACAACAACAACAGCAAATCGAAACTGTAACTTAAGCACAAGACTTTTAAAGCTTAAACAGCTAGTTGAAGTTGCCAGTGCTGATAACTAAGCTTTTTTACCGCCAAAACAAACCGGAGCAGTTGCACTTATAGCTGTTTTACAGCCGCATATGAGTTGAAATTGGAATTGGAATAACACTTAAATTATTATTATTAGTTTAGTTTATTACAATGCAACATTTTCTATTTAATTGTACGATAACTTTGTAAAAACTCAATCGATTTATATGAGCAATTTCAGTTTAATCATAATTTGAACTTTTGCTATATTTTTGTTAACAAATCTTAAACGATTTGCTTGAGCAATTTCAATTTGATAATTAATTGACCTCTTAATTGTTTCCGCTTTTCAATTTGATAACAAATTTTTTATCAATTCCTTTTTTAAAAAACTTTATTTGAACCAAGGCAACATAAAAACTTTGAATCGCTGTTATACACAAACTAAAAGGTGTAGGTAAAAAATTCAAATGCAGAAAAATAGGCCAATATTTAAACTTAACAGTTTTCAACTTCATATATTTAAAAAAAAAATTTAACATTCTTAAAAAACTAAAAACAAAAAATAATGCGCTTTTCTATGTCTCAGCTTATTTGAACCAAAAACTTAAATTCTACTTAATATTACATTTTCAATTATAAAGACATATTTTAATATTTTGTAGGGCCCCCCTGTTGGTCCATTACACTTTTTAACATTTTTGGTATGGAATCTATCAATTTGGAAGTCTTTTCTGGTGTGATTTTAGATCATTCCGCTATTTGAAGTGAGAAATGCAATAAATAAAGAATTTCAGTTCAGTGGTTCAAATAAGCTGTGAGCTAAATTCTTGATGCGCAATTTGTTTTTTTCGTCTTGTAGAAAATGGACAGAAAATATTTTACTTTTTTCTTTACTTGTTATATATATATATATATATATAACAGATTTGCATTTAAATCTTCTCTCTAAGTCTTACAGTATAGAAATTAAAGTAGTTCACAGTTTGAGAAATACCTTGGTTCAAATAAGCTGAGAGCCACTGTATAAATATACAAACCCAAAACCAAAAATCTAGCTATTTTATTAACTGTTTAGCCTTTTTTGCGCTCAAACGCTGGCAACACTGGCTGTGCAGAGACGCTGAATTGTGCGCTCTGTCCAGTTGTTGGTTTATTTATGGCTGAGCAAAGTTTGATTGAAATGTGTTGTCTGTGAAATTGACAACTGGGTGAGATTTGCACGGGCTGTTTGCTGTTGCAGTTGCGGGGCCAATTAAGCATGAATCATGCCACATGCCACCGATTGTTGTTGTGTAATGCAATGAGTGCACACTGATTAATAAGCCGCCCGCGCATTGGGCCAGGCCATGACAGACCTAACATAACCTCAACGCTACGCAATGCAAGGCAAGGCAATGCAATGCAACTCAGTGTTGAGGTATTAACCTCTTAACATAACCTCAATCAGACGCATGACTGCCGACAATTACCGTTACAGTGCCAGCGTAAAGACTGCACACAGTTCTTATGCATATATTTGTTGTAGTAGTTGCAAGTTGGAGTTGTTGTTGTTGTTGTTGTCAACACGCTCGTAACTTGCAATCAACTTAAGATGACAGTGAAAATGAAGCATTGACGCCTCGCACGTACCACGGAGGATACGGATACATGTTGCAAGTTGATGTTGAAGTCCAGGTTGCAGTTGCAGTTGCAAAAGGCCAGTGGGCAGCCAAGCAGCAAGCAATCTCACCTGGGAAAAGGTGTTGGGCAATCAGGTTTGCTGGCATCGCGTCGAGTGGGTACCAAATTAGACACATTTTATTATTAAAATCCACTTGTGTTGAAATAAAACACGACTTTCTGTGTCGCATATAATGAAAATATATGGCAAGTTAATACCTGAATTTATTTATCACCCATCTGCAGGCCAACCACATCGGGCCAACACCATCCAACCAACCAACCAGTCGACCACAATTAACAACAAGTTTCACTGCGATTACAATTGGGAATCAGTTTCAGATTCGGCTTGGTTGGGATTCGGTTTGGGCTTCAATTTGGTTGCACTGTCAGCTGTAAATGTTCAAAGGGCAGTGTACTACATGTAAATAACACTAGTTAACAGAATTCAAAACTATAAAAACAATCAATTTAAAAAAAAATCAAAATATAAAAAAAGACAAAAACATTAATTAAATGATTGCAAATCAAAATTAAAATTTTCTCTCTGCTCAATGAC
>JAWNLW010000301.1:390000-567500 GCA_035042075.1 Drosophila macrospina
ACTTTTTAAAGTAGAGAGTTGAGTAAAGATTATTGTGTAAGCTTTTCCTTAACCCTAAAGCAAATGATTGAATTATTTTTGTGTATAACAAATTTATATCTAATGTTAAATAAATATATTTATCTATAATTTCAATAATTTTCAAGGCTACATTGCGATTGCAATGCGAGCTGTGAAAGCAGAACAGATAGCAAATTTAATTGCCTCACATGTTTTGTGGCAGACGCCCACATACTGAAAATGTTAAGCAGAAGAAATAAATACATTGCAGATAGTTTCTCTAATTCGCAATTCAAAGCCCACCTATGGAAAGCGACAGCTAAATGAGAGGGGGTATGAAAGGGGGATGGGCCCAAGTGCAGCAGTTGAGATTAATTGTCAGCTTTCTATAGCAACTGTTAACCATTTTCCCAGACGACATCATGTGTCGCAATCAAAGTGTGTGTGGCTGTGTGTGTGAAAAAGGAGAGTGGAAATGTGAACGATTGTGAAAATGAAGGGCTGCCTGGCAATCCTGTGCCTTTTATTTTTAAACTGCCGTCAAGAATCGACTAGAGAGTGCATCATAGAGAAAGTGCTGCAGATGGCAACCGAAAAGTAAAGAGATAGAAATTTATATGATAAATTTGCTTAGAAAAGTCACGAGTGAGTGTCAGGGCGTGAGTGTAATACGTAGCATGAGGTGTACACACATGTGTGTCTATATGCTGAGTGGGTACACACATATATATGTGTGTGTGTGTGTGTGTGTGTGTTTGTGGGGGCCTTGATTAATGCACTTTGCAAGCCAGAGCTCTGTGGCACGCCTTGTGCAGCCCACGGAGTGAGTCTAATAAAGTAATTTACTTTACTAAATAGTTGCCGGCAGCCTTTGGACTTGGCTTTAACAAGATGTTGCTGCCTGCCTCTCCCCTCCCCCTCTCCATCCCTCCCCCTACTTCAGCTCGCCCTCCTTTATCCACCCCAAGCGAAAATTAGCATTTTAATTGAAATGTCACGCCGCTTTGCCAAGTGCCAAATGCGTTTTGGGGCAAGTTAAAGTCTCGACTTTGGCAGACACACACAACATGTCACGCACTTTTTCATACTGATTTTTTGGTTTTTTTTTGTTTATTTTTTTCATTTTTTGTTGATGTTTTCATTTACCACAAAACTGATGAATGGCATTTTCGTAAATTTGGCCCAAACCATTCCAAAAACTTTTCTAATTGCAACTGCAACTCACGCTTTTGGCTTCACTTCAATTCCATTCGCTTGGCTTGTCTATCTTATTGAGTGTTGTGAAGTTATAAATTGCAGTTGCTCAGGAAGTTTGATAAATGCCTTACAAATGTGCTGAATGTAAGGCAAACATTAATCAAATAATTTGTTAAGAAAATTCAACGGGAAAGTGGAGCTTATTTACTATAAATAATATGCATACATCAAGAATGGAATTGACTAACTCTAATGAAGCAATTACAGAATGAACACAAGAAACAGATTTAGTGGAAAATACTAGACAAGTAGATCTCTAAATTAAGCTTCATTTACTTATATATATTAAGATTTTTATGTATTTATATTTATATTTTACTTTAAATGACACTGAGATAAAATCTAATCTATTTTATTCCTTTTTTTCAGGTAGGACAATTTCTAAATGGTATTTGGAACTTTCTATATTTGAAAACCTATGATTCATGATATATTAATTTCAAATAACATGTTTTATTAAATAAAACACAGAAGAAACTGTATAAGCTTAATAGTCAATAGAGTATTTAAGATCAACTTCAATTTAAATTAAGTACTTAAATGCGAACACTTTCTTATTGGAAAATCTTTAGTTTGAAACAGCTTCCAATACCAAAATTACTCTATTCACTTACTCTATTTAAATTACTCTATTCAAATTACTCTATTCAATTACCTACTCAACTGAAAGATTTTCCATTGATTTGAAGAGCGCATATCATGTGTAATAGAGGGAACCACGAACCAAGAGAGAAAGAGACAGAACATTAAAGAAATACCAATTAGAACTGTGTCTAGCGCAGACACGAACCCCACACACGCTGATTAGCATAGTTCCCATCAAACTGAGTCCTCAGTAATACCAATTGATTGGGAAATGCATAAATAAGGAATACACAAATGGCAATTCAATTGGGAAAAGCCAACCAAACGGAAGCTGACAATTGGCTGGTTTCATTATCGCTGCGCCGCCGAAAGGTGACAGTCCTGAGAAAAGAGAATTTTCCAATTTTTATGTACATTCAAATGCTTCCCACTTGTGTGCTGCATTTTGCCCCCCTTCAAGAAGCGCTACCATTTGCTGGCTCATAATTATTATTTATAAATATAATACAATGTGATCAGTGAGATCACGTGTTGAGGCTACATCTTTGTGTGCTCCATGCCAAATGGAAATGTGTCGCTACTCTCCCTCTCTCTCTTCCTTTGTCTCTCTCTCTCTCTCTTTCACTCTCTCTCCCTCACTTTCTCCCACCCTTCACTGCTCTTCTGCGCGTCATCTCTCTGTGAATTATGTTGCATAGCTACCTCAACCTCAGCCGCTTGACTGCAGTTTCCTCTCTCATCTGTGGCGTTCATAAATTTAAGCATTTTATGCATAAATTATTTCGATTGCATATTAATATTATGAGAGTGTGGAGTGTGTGGGGAAGGGAGGGGAAGGCGTTAAGTCGAGTAGCCACAATGGGTTTTACAATCGTATTATTTATAGAGCTACACGTGTTATGATCACACCCCAGGGGCCAAAAATATTGATGTAAGGATTTCAAGAGGTGAGCTACATTTCAAATTTATTGCCCAACGAGTTGCAAATGTCAAATGTTGAATGTTGAATGATTTCGACAAGGAATTATTGCATTGAGCATCTGAAGTATCTTTTACAAGGTGTTTCGTTTCAAATTCAACTGAATATCATTTAAGATTTGAGTTTTCTATCTCTAGAGTATATAGAAACAAGCAGATCAGTTGATCTGACACTATAATACCCTGTGAAGTCTCTTAACTGAAGTATATTGATTATACTTATTTCTAGTAACAGATTTTTAAGGAATATAAATATTTGAATATGAATTCCTTGCAGCAAACTTTTGTACACTTAGTCAATCAAAAGCTGAATGCTACGTCACTTCATTTAACGCAGTCATTCGCTGTCTCGCTCGCACTCTGGCCGCTGGTCGAATATAGCAAAGCACAAGCGATTATTTCTTTTCAAATATCTTTCTTATTTATAGACAGATCTGCGTGAAACTTTCAGCATTGCTTTTATATGATATTCTTCAAGCATCTGTTAAGTTAGAAGTCTTTACGCCAATAAATGTGAACATTATTCGATTTATTCATTTGCAAGGGAGGGAAGAAATATATCGTTAATCTAAAGTCGTGTTGGAGAGAGTATACAGGGAACTATAAACCAAATTGGACGTCTCTAGCTCTAATGGTTGCTGAGATCGACGCATTCACACATTCAGACGAACAGACAGACAGTTACATGTTACCTACAACTACACAAAGTTAGTATACCCTTTTTATAAGAGTACTGAACAACAAATTGAAAATGATTCCAATATTTAGCAAGTAAAATATTTAATTGAAGAGCTACGCAAGGAAACAACTAAGTTAAACTTTGGTATCAATTCGATTTTGAAAGAAGCAAACTCGATGATTAGCTCAACTTATAACTAGGCAACGCGATGCCACATTAATTATCTATACGTTACTAATCCATTGATAAACGCTTGGCAGGTTGCACATAAATCTTGCCTAACTGCCAGCCATAAGTTATTTATACATTGTCCCCGAGCCCAGATGCTGGACCTAACAATTCAATTCTATAAATTAAAGAATCGATTAGCTGCGCTAAATGTTCAATAAAAATGACTTATTTGTGCCACACTCATCCAGCCGTGGCTGACTCTTCGAATGCACTCATTATATTTACATTTTTCTCCAACTGAAATTTTCAACTCTTATTACATCAAAGATTGCTGCAGGTGAGACTTTGTCTCTCTGCCTCTCCCTCTCTCTCTCTCTCTCTCTCTCTGTAATGCTGTCTGTCTGCTGTCTTTATGTGTTCATTGTTTTCATATCAAATGCCCGAAAAACTTTTATTTTCAATAACTTTAGGCTATTGTCTCTGGATTGTGGGTGAAAGTGCTATGAGTACTCGTACTATTCACACCCAAACTCAGACATTAGGCAAAAGCTGCTTAGTTTATGCCAGTATCATTAATAACGCATTGAAAACTGTGTTAATTGTGTGATCAGGCAAACAAAACCAGACAATTGCCTTATTACATCATCGAGTTAGCTAAATGCCTAAGTTATGCATACCCTGTAATCAGAGTGAAGCTGGCAAAAAATAAGAAATAAGACAAATTATATATTTTGTATGAAGATCAAAGTCTTTGTTTATCTAAAAGCATCAGCTATGTCAGTCTTTGCCTATTTGTAGCACTGTGTAATGCCCCTTTTGAGGCTGCTTAATGTTAACAGGGTATACAGAAACATCCGCGAAATGTGCAAGAAAGACGTGGAAAAGGAAAACAAGCAACTAAATGTAAATGTAAAATGTAAATGCAATTGGCAATTGCAGGCGCTCCAAGTGCGTTTAGTGCAACTTTATTTCAATTGCGAAACTCATACAATTGGCAACAACAACAACAACAACAATTGTAGTAGCAACAACAACAACAACAACAACATGTCCATATTTGCGTTATATGTAGCGGACCAAAACGCATTTTGGCCAATTGCAATTGGAATTGCAATACCAATTCGGTATTTATAGCCTGACATTTGCGCCAACGTGGGCCAACAAATGGTGGCAACCTGCAGACAACCCCCCCCCCCCCTACCTCTCACACATCCTTAGACTCATGTTGCTCGTGTCCTGTCCCCATACGGCTAGTTAACATGTGTTTCTCTATGCCTTCTGCACCTGCGCAACATCCAAATTTACAATTTGATGCCATTTTTGGATGCGCCAAAGATGAAGATGTCGACAGCATTATTGTTGTGTGTTGTGTGTTGTTTGTTGTGTGTTGTTTGTTGTTTTGTGTTTCTGTTTTCTGTTGTTGTTATTTGTTATTTGTTATTTGTTGCTGAGGCTGAAAGTGAAACGTGCAGCTTGTGGGTCCCGTCAACCAACTAGCGCTCCATAAGTATAGCACATACATGCCAGCACACACATACATCTCTCTGTGTGTGTGTGTGTGTGTGTGTTTTTAGAGAGCGCAGCGAGCTATGGAGGTCAGCGTTCAGCGTGCGATTCTTGGAAGACAGCGACATTACGAACTGACTAACTGCTGGCCATAAAGCACCAAAGTCCAGTTCAACGGCCAAAAGCAAAACAACTGTCTAGCAGTTAACCTCACTTTAAATACCCTACGTTAATTAATTTTGAGCAAAATAATGCCAAATTAGCTGACTTATTAGCATTATAATTAACTTCTAATTTTGTGATTCCCATTTGACATAAGAATTCAATCAACATATTTAATGAAAAGTAGATAATTGCAGATCTTGCTAAATGTCTACTTTAGTGAACAACTGACGTAGACAACCCGCTTTGTGCAGGGTATTAAAACAGCGACACGCACCATTCAAAGTTCAAAAGGAAACAAGCTGCACGAAGTCGCAGTCACAAATAAAGAGAGCGGGACAGCAAAAAGTGAGAGATAGAGAGTGAAAAAGAAAGAGAGAGAGAGAGAGAGGGGTAAAAAACAAAAAAGTTAATTTCATTTTACAAGCGTACAAATTAAAAATGCTCAAGTCTGCGCTTTAATTAGTCAAACTCGCGCCAAAGCCAAAGTCCCCCCAAAAAAAAATACTCCAAACAGACGGCGACGCACGAACCAAGAAAAAAATAAAAAAAAAGCTAAAACAAAACGAAAAGCAGCAAACAAAAAAAAAGACTTCAAGTAGGAATTGGAATCGGAATCGTAGTCGAAGTCGCAGTCGCAGTCGGAGATGGAGACGGAGACGGAGACATGGCGACAACTTTGTCTGATTGCCGTGCCAACTTCTTGGTATTCGAAAAGTTGAAGCGAGCTGCTGGCGTGCGGTTGTTTTCCATCGACTTCCGCTGCAGTTCAGGTCCGCGAGCCAGGTTCAAGTCCAAGAGCCAGGTTCAAAAACTTGGCCACCGGCCAAAACGACACTTGTCAACATTGTTGGTCTAATTTTGTAGGGCGTGTTTGGGTTTGTTTTCGAAATGGAATGAAAATGCTGTCGAGATTTATGCGACAAGTTTTCGTGTAACGTCTGCCTGCCACTTGCCCCGTTTGTTGTTGTCGCTTTACAACTAAATTTCCAAATAAAGTTGGTTTTATGATTGGCCCACGATCTCAATCATAATTCTGAAGAACTTGTAAATGGAGTAACAAGTGAATTGCTGAAGCTCTCGAGTGGCATGCCACAGCCACTGTGGCAACAGCAGCTCTCATTTCTGTTGTTTTTCTCGCACCACATTTCAATGGTTTATGGTCGATGGCTTCTATGAAATACGCTGCCAACTTTACTCTTAGGCCGAAAAATGAGATATTACAGCGTGCGTTTAAATTAATTGCCACAGATGCGATCCAAGATATTAAACAAACACAAAACGTGACTTCAAACGGGAGCCTCAACCTGCCTGATGAGCAAGCCAGAATGCACAAGTGATAACTAACTAGCAGCGACCACTAGATGGCGCCACATTAAACTTTAACAATAACTTAACAAATGCATTTTTATTATCATACCCTGGACAGCTTGTAGATAAGTGAAAGGTGAGTTTTAACTGTTGAAATATTTGCAGTTATATTAGTTACTAGTTAGTTACTCAATTTGTAAACAATATACTTGATCTTTTTAACAGTTTGATAAACTTTATTGCAATTCGTCAAGAAACACAGAAAGTTATGAAACAAACAGACTCAGAGCAAGGTAGGCTTAGCCAACGCTATTTATAGGATATCTGCTAGTCAAGCAGTGTTAACTAAAGCACCATTACTTAGTTTAACAACTGTTGCTTTTGAAATCGTTGTTAATGAACGTAACTATTTGATTAATAGGTAATTCAATGAGTTTTATATGCAAGCCCATAGATGGCGCCACATCGTAAATGTGAGAGCCAAACACTCAGCTTGATCTTCGCGCATGCAACCTGTCGATATTCGATATAAAAGGTATTCTTTTACACTCATGAGTGCATAGTAAATTCCAATGAAATGTGAGTCTACCTGCAAGCGCTGCCAATTTTCGTTCTGAAAAATCCAAAACAAACGCCTCCCCCGTTTGAGCGAGTTGTGTGGGCGTTTGCACTGCTTTCATGGACTACCGTTGATATTCACACGCAATGGGATAAAGAAAAAAACGAAGAAAAAGTAAAGAAGTATAAAGATTCTATAAGAAAGTAATAAATATAATTGTTACGGCTTCATTTTGAACGGTAAAGTTGCATTGTTCCAATAGAAATTACAGGTAGCAAGTGAAAATTGCGACTCTTATCTCTGCTTTCAGTTTTAAAAAAGTTGTTGTTGTTGTTGTTATTTCTTCTTTTTTTCGTATGCTGTTTGCTTTTTGGGTTTGGCTTTTGTGTTCGCACTTTTGTCTCTCGCTCTCTGTTTGCCCATTGATTTGGCATTTGAGGCGAAAGACAAATGCCGATTATAGCCATATCCATAACCATTTGTGCTCTGTGTGTGGCGGAGTGCAAAATTGAAATTTCGGCTTTAATTTGTGCGGCGGGAAAGCGGCTAAAATTGTTGTAGTTGTTGTTGTTGTTGTTATTGTTGTTGTTGTTGTTGTGGTACGCATTGTGCGTGTGTTGGGGTCAAGTGGCCAAGAGCCAAGTTTGTGTCTTAAGTCTTTCGTTTTGTTGTGCGCTGTCAGCGCGCTTGTCAGCAAATTTGTTAAACAAACTGAAATGAAATATAATGAAATGCAATTTTTTAGGCCCGTTTTTTTTGTATTTCTTGTATTTTTGGCGTTTAATTAGTGGAGCAAGCATTTCGTTCAGCACAATTAAGGCGATGGTTTGCATTCAGCGTAAAAGAAAATAATAAAATAAAGATAATCAGAAAAGAAGCTGCAAATTTTGCACTGAGAATGTTGCACTTGGAATACCCTAGATAATATATATCAATATACCAATTATTGTTTATAAAAATCACAAAATACTCTATAAAATTTGCTAAAAAAACTATGTAGCTTAGAACTATCTGCGGTAGGAGACAGTTCTAAAGCGAGAGGCAGAAGTAGATCAGTTTAACATGTTTAACTTTGCCAAAGACTGCAGGAATACTTCAGCTCTCCCTTGTGCTTTACATACCGCATTGAGGACACATAAATACCCTTGGTAAGGGTATCAAAATGAAGCCGAAAAGAAAACGTTTAAAGGCGGCGTCCACTGTGATTAAATCAGAATGCGTGGACAGGAACAGAGACACGGGACAGGCAGAGCAAATCTGTTGTAAGCCATAAACTGCAAACTCATATGGCAGCAGGAGCAACAGCAGGAGTTAAAAAATTGGAGAGTAGGAGTAGTTGGTGGAGGTGGAAGTAGAGGTGGAGGTGGAGGCACTGGCTCTCTGGCCATGTCATTTAGCGCTTATTGTGTCTGCACGTTTCGGACTGAAACTGGACTGAGACCGAGGCTCGTTTAACCTTTGAGTGGGCAGACGCGCCTGTCAACTTTGTGCCGTAAATTAAACCATAAAAAAACAACAACAACAACAACAATAAAAACAACAACCAAGCATTGCGTTGCTTGGTGAGGCAAGGCGAGGCGAGTTTCCAAAAATATATTTAAAATTTCGGTAAATACGTGAAAAATCACAATATTTTCTGTCATGTCATGCTGCGGATCCAATGCTCCAATGCTCCAATGCTCCATCGCACCACTGATCCAATCATACACGAGTCGTCACTCTGCTGACCGAACAAAATTTCAGTTCATTTCAGTTTTCAGTTGTTTTTTTTTTTGTCATTTTGCTGCCTTTCAATTGAAGTGAAGTGTCGCGCGACAAGTGCCGCAATTGAGTTGCCTCTACTTGTGGTTTGTGGCGGGAGAGAAGTGTGCAGGGTGGGGGGAGGTAGTGCAGCCTGTCACCAAGCCGAAAGCCATTGTGTCAGCGTTGGTGAACAGGTGAAGTTTTTAGGCAGTGAAATCGAGCGCAAAATTGTATCTCGATGTTGTTGTGGTTTTGGCTGTTGTTGTTGTTGTTGTTGTTGTTGCCGTTTCCCTCGTCTGCCTCATCTGATTTATGGCCAACAATTTGAACAATTTCATTTTATACGTTTATTTAAATACATTACTTTTTGTTGCCTTGTTGTCTTTAACATAATGACAACTGCTTTGCATGTCATTTCTGTGGCAAGTTGTCGCTGTCACTTAGTCAATTGGCAGTTGCCTCAACTGAGCTCATTTTCCACTCGAAAGACTGCAGGAAAAGAAAGTAATACTAAGTTAATGATTATTAAAGAAATGACTGAATGGCTTAGGGAGAAAAGCTTATACTTAATGGTTACTTTACTCAATAAACAGCAAGGAGTTCTATTAAAAATTGATTGTAATTGACTGCAATGGAAAGGAATATTCAGAATGTAATAATTCACTATAAACTTTAGCTTAATTTATAGCTTAAGCAAGCTCTATGTTCTCAACACTACTAAGTTTACAATTCAATAAGAAGACAGCTATATTATTACAAAAAACAAATGTGAAATATTCTCCAGTTACTTGTTGCCTACTTTCTGTAAAGCTCTTCTTCCGAATTTCCAAATTAAGTTGATTATTTTAGACTAAATTCCAAATGACTGAATACTTTTGATATTAATAAAAATATGTAATAAACTTATAACACATTTCCCAATCAACTTTTCTACTTTTGCTGTTTATATGTTGAAAGCGAATGCTTTGTTTCTGTGCCAATTTACTTGGCCACTAAGATAAGAGAGTTTTACAGCAAAAGATTCAGTTTTGAACTGCTTTGAAACTAATCACGAACTGAAAATGC
Source organism: Drosophila macrospina (assembly GCA_035042075.1). Lineage (NCBI taxonomy): Eukaryota > Metazoa > Arthropoda > Insecta > Diptera > Drosophilidae > Drosophila > Drosophila macrospina. The sequence continues at coordinate 400,017 of JAWNLW010000301.1, forward strand.
GTGGGAACTTTAACTTTTATTTTGCGTGTGACGAATGAAATTTGATAGAAACAAAATAGAGAAAAAATACAAAAAAAATATATAGAAAAAGAGCAACGTAAATTGCAGGTAAGAAAAACTGAAAAACTAATCGCACAAATATTAATGCGAATTTGACAATAAAAAAGTTTTATAATATTTTTTATTTTATTTATTTTTTTTTTGGGTTTCTGCTGGCGACCCACAAAAAGCAAAGAAAAACATCGTCGTTTATTGGGCAACTGTAATAAATGATCGAAAAACACGAAATGCGCACTAAAATATGGCCAGGAACAGTAACAACAACAACAACAATAGCAACAACAACAACAATAACTAATACAATAACAACTAAAGCAGCAACAACAATTCGGTTGTTGTCTATTAAAAAACGGTCGATTTGTGGCAAAAATTCAAAGCTTGAGATTAGCATCGAACCAAAAATGAAATCATGCAAAAATTTCCTAAAAAAAAAGGCAAGTGAGAACGTGGCAGTAGAGAGTGTGCTTGATTAGCAGGTGCCCTGTATGCAACACTGAGGCATATATAGAAAAATATATATAACAAACTAGGTGACTCTATTGTCCCTTGATCTAAAGGTATTGGTTCTATAAAATATAGAAATCAATTACATTTCTATTTACATTTAATTATATATTTCCATGTCCATTTTCTATCTGTTGCATTCAGTTGCACAGAGTTAGCAAGCCGTACTTAAGTACAGGGTATAAACAGCATCGATGAGGCAAGCATAGTGAACTGAAACAGGTTCACACGCTACCAAGAACCGAGATCCCGAAACAGTTTTGTGGATGCTAACGGGTCGCAAAGGCAGAAGAGGCAGGAAGTGTAGCTGAGACACCCTTTTTAGGGGTTAAGGGACTGAGACTGCAAACTTTTGGATCTACCTGGAGGTGAACGTGTGTGTGTGTGTGTGTGTGTGTGTGTGTGAGTGTGTGATACATTTCGCTTAATTCCTACTCGATTTTGTTGTTGTACTTTTTGCTTCATTTTGGTTTTTATGCTGTGCGCAACAAGTGAATGACAGGATAATCGTCCTGTGTACCTGTTTGTTTGCCCGCCTGCGGTCTTCTATACATAGGGATATGTCTGTATGTATGTGTGTGTGTGCATGTGTGTGTGTGTAGATGTTTCTTTCCTTTTTGGCATGTGAACAACTCGCATAAAATCTCTTAATGTTTGCATTCTTATGCCGCTGTCGTCTCGTTTGATGCGTGATCTTGTTGATTATGCTGATGGCTCTGATCTGTGATCTGTCTCAGTTCCCGGTTTCCCAGCAGGTTCCATTCACTCAGTCGCACTCAGTTCAGTGGCATTTCGACAGTACAAATTTCTCGTTTACCATTTTTTTTAAATTCTCTTCTGTTTTTTTTTTGTCTGCTTCTTTTTTAGTCTTTTGTATGCAAGAGTGTGAAATTTTTGCTTGTTGTTTGCTTCATGGAAATTGCCTATGCCTTGGAATTTGTGGGAACAAGTGCACAGTGCAGAGCTCAGAGCACAGCACAGTCCAATCGCAGTCACAGTCTGCTTCCCAGTTGAAGCAATTCGAGCACACTACGTGCCATTTCAATGTGTTGTGCCTGTGGAACACCCGCAGGCGAGAGCGTGTGAATTTTGCATTGAATATGATTTCAGTTTTCTCTCTCTTTAGTTATTTCTTTATTTTTTTTGGCAATACTACACATATATAAAAATAACAATTTATTGTCAAAATGGATAAGACATGCAACTCAAGGAATTGAAAGTACTTTGCCTTGTTTAGCTTAGAAGTGCTGAGCGCTTCTGTCTCCAGTTAGATGAACTTGTGCTATAAATGTAGTTTAAAATGTTTAAACGGAGTTTTTTAGGTGATTTTGTATGGAGTTTTCAGAGCTTTTATCTCCATTCAGATGAACTTGTACTAGAAATGTAGTTAAAGTGGTTTTTTAAGAGGAGTTTTGAGAGCTTCTGTCATTAAAGCTGTTTAAAAGGAGTTCCTTAAAATTAGCTTAGATGAACTTGTGCTAGAAATGTCATTAGAGCTGTTTAAAAGGAGTTTTTAGGTGATTTTGTAAGGAGTTTTCAAAGCTTTTATTTCCATTTGTATTAACTTGGGCAAGAAATGTAAGTAAAGTTGGTAAAAAGGATTTCTTAAGGTAATTTTGTAAGGACTTTTGAGAGCTTCTATCTCCATTTAGATGAACTTATGCTAGAAACGTAATTAAAGCCGTTTAAAAGGAGATATTTAAGAGGTTTTTAATGAGTTTTGAGAGCTTCTATCTTCACTTATATGTACTTTTGCTAGAAATGTCATTAAAAGCAGTTTTTGGATGATTTTGTAGGGAGTTTTGAGAGCTTCTATCTCCACTTAGATGAACTTTTGTTAGAAATGTCATTAGAGTTATTAAAAAGGAGTTTTTTTTAGTTGATTTTGTAGGGAGTTTTGACAGCTTTTATCTCCAATTAGAAGAACTTGGTCTAGAAATGCAGTTAAAGTTGTTTAAAAGGAGTTCTTTAAGGCGAGTTCTGAGAGGTTCTTTCTCCACTTAGATTAACTTGTGCTAGAAAAGTAAGTAACGTTGTTAAAAAGGAGATATTTGAGTTATTTTTTAAGGACTTTTGAAATCATTAATCTTCACTTAGATGAACTTGTAATGTAAATGTAATTAAAGCTGTTTCAAAAGCATTTAATTTCAGTCTCAATTTTCATTCTATTCGCATGATTCTAATAATAATATTTGTTTATTTATTAATATTTATTTATAATACTATTTATTACTATCTTAAAATGGCTCTGCTAAGGTAACTTTCTTTGACTTTCATCTGACATCACTTTAAATATACAATTGTTGCTTTACAAATGATTCAATTGAATCAATACGATTCTAATTAATCAGATAACTCATAAAGAAAAGGAATATTAAGAGTGATTGTTAAAGTAAATGGAATCTTATTTAGTTTTTCAATATTTTTAAAACTTTATTAAATACTTTTTTGTTATAACAAAATAATATTAAATAAATTTCTTAATCTGTTTAAACAGCATTCAAAAGAGGTTTCCTCTTAAATAGACTTGTTAACAAAAGTAAACTCAACTTCTAGCAAATACTATACAATAAGGATACTTTAGAGCATAAATTATAAAGTCGCCTCTCTAGTTAAATCACTCTATTACCGATGATTATTAAATTCTAAATCTTAATACATCCGCTATAAATCATGTTGCATTTGATCCATTTTAGTAGCTGCGTTTAAATGTAAAGTAAATGCGTTTTTATTTGTTTTCGCACTGCGATTCAAGTATCAAGTTATGAAGTCGTCGTTTGCCGTTGTCGGTGTCATCATCGTCATCTCTGGTGACTGACAGTTTTTGCGGTTTTATGGCCAAGTTAAGAGCGAGTTTGGTTCGTGATACATTTAATTAAAATTCCAGCAACCTGCTCGGCTTTATGTGTGTTTATGTGCCCTAAAGTGCTGTCACCTTAACTCGCACGCATCGTGATTTATAATGACTGCGCAGCCAGCACAAAAATTAAATAATAAAAACTGGAAAACTGTAACAAAATGCGCTGCATCCCTGCACACTACATCCTACTGTTGATGCTGCTATGGAGGCTATGGAGGAACATCGGTTGCGCATGCGCAATAAATTCGGTTTTTATGACACCTGACAAAATACGCAGCAGCAGCAGCAGCAGTTGCTGAAGTTGGCCGTGTTGCAGTTGCCAGTTGGCAGTTTGAAGCAGCGGCTGCTTCAGTCGAATATTATTTAATGACTAATGGCAGTCGCAAGAGAGAGAGAATGGAGATGGGGGGATTGAATGTTGGAAGCTGGAGTATATATATATAGACGCCTTCTGCTGTTCGTTTATTGCCCTGTGTCTATTGAAGATTAATTTCATTTACACAACTTCATCGCCTTGGCCTGGCTTAACACTTTGTTGTCTGCTGCCTTAACGCTCTTACCGCTGCTGCCTTTGCTTTTGCTTTTCCTGTTTGCTGTTGCGTTTTGAAGTTAATAAAGCCATAAATATTGTCTTTGGGGGCTGTGCACGGATTTTGGTTTCGCTGTAAGACGCCGTAATACGCAACAGCAACAGCAACAGCAGCAGCAGCCAGCACGTCTCGAAGAGGCACAATTCATTACGTGTCGATAGTTTGTTGTTTTCATTTTTTTCAGTCTTTTTATGACTCCTTTGTGACGCTGCCTAGTGCGCTTGGCCAGTCGAACAGTCTGCCATTGCAGACCACATTACCAATTGTGGCAAGGCGGAGCATATGGCCCAGATTAGAAACGGAGCTGATATTTTATGAGGAAGCAAATTGCATCAGCAAGTGAAACTTAACATGTCCATGGCAGAAGCTTAACTTTATGAATCAACTCACAGAAACCTTAAGATAATGCAAATTCAATTTAACTAGCAATGCACTGCATTTCATAGGAGATTAGCGTCTATAAATGACAAAAAAAACTGGAAAATGATTGCAGAATTGAGTTATTTTTAGCAAATTTTCTGATAGAAATTTCTGTTAGAAATCTTGGAAATCCCCGCGTCAAATGCACATTTTACAGAATTTAAGTGTTTAGAGTTCATTAAAATTATGCTTAACATGTTGAAACATGTTTGATCGTTAACCAACGGGAACACCTTATCGAGGTGCCCACAAGTGAGCAAATAACAATGCATGCAACAGATAAAAATGGAGACGAGCCAACACACAATTCCCGTAAGGTTTATACGTTAAGGGGCAAACAAATGTGTGGCATATGAGGCAGTTTACAGTTGTTGTTGTTGCTGTTATTTTTTTTTATAGCCTAAGCAATCGGAGTATTGGCACAGCTGCTTAATACGGATCGAATCGAAATGGAACACATAAGAACAGACAAGAACAGGCGACAACCTTATGCAAAAAAGGTGCAACATTTTCCATGCCACAAAAGCAACTCTTTGTTGTTGCTGTGGCTGAGCAAACAACGTGCCGCGCTAACGGATCGTTATCGATTGGGGTGTGCGAGTGTATAGTATGTGTGTGTATCGCCTTTCTGGCACTGTGCAAATACACCTTGCAATACTATGAAGTCGTCGCCTCCTTCCGGCCGGAAAAGTGATCTATACACTAAAGTGGCGATAGTTTGTTGTGGGGGGTGGTTTCAACATAAGCGGGCACTCATAATATGTGTGTGTTCTCTCTATGTGTGTGTGTGTGTGCTGTGTGTGTGCTGTGTGTGTGCTGTGTGTGTGTCTGGCATGAACTTTTCCCCGGCTCTAGTCTACCTGTCAAGTTTACGCCTGAGGGCACAAGCACCCAAACGAGCCGAGAGCAGCTGTAAGAGGGTCCTTGAAAAAGGGATACATGTGCCGTACTCTATGGCTGGAATGAAGGCTGCAACATGTTGGCTTCGCTACAGAACCTACACCTATAGGGGTGGATAGCTTTGCTAGACAGGTGTGCCCCGAAAATAGAGACGCACCTCAAATGAATGCTCATCTACAAACAAACAGTTAGCAAGGGCTTCAAAGTACAGTTTTCATTGCAATGGAATGATAAGCCATAGATAGAATAGAGTAATATAGGTTTGATAGACCCCTTACTATAAGTATGTCAAGTATTTCAAGTCGAACTTGTTAAAAGAGAATGCTTTATATAATAAATAAGATAATATATAGTGCAGAAGAGCAAATGCTGCTAAAGTATTTCTATAACAAAACAATTCTTTACGAGATAATTTATAGAAACAGTCTACAAATGAGTTATTTCAAAAAAGAGACCAGCTTGCTTATAAGTTGATAGATTGAATCATTTATAAGATATGACAAACTTTCTTAAACCCAAACAGGAGTGTTGTTAACAAATGTGGTAACTCTAGCTCTTTTAGTCTGTGAGATACGGACAAACAGGCGGACAGACAGACAGATGGACAGACGTACGTGGCTATATTGTATCCGCATTTGATGCTGATCAAGAATATATATATTTTATAGGGTCTGCCACACCGCCTTCTGCTTGTTACGCACATTGTGCTGTCGTCAAACTTAGTAGACTATGTTCTTTAAGTACAGAGTCTAAAAAGAAGTTAATTAGAACAATTGCAAAATATATAATAGAAATATATATGACAGCAAAACTGAATTGAATCTATTTTAAGATATGAGACACTTCCTTAAGTCCAAACAAGAGTGTTGTTACCAAATTTGATAACTCTAGCGCTTGCAGTGTCTGAGATACGAACAGACGGTCAGACGGACAGACGTACATGGCTATATCATCTCGGCTATTGATGCTGAACAAGAATATACATACTTTATAGGGTCTGCCACGCCTCCTTCTGCTTGTTACGCACATTGCGCTTTCGCCAAACTTAGTAGACTATGCACTTTTAGTACAGAGTCTAAAAAGAACTTAATTAGAACAAATGCCAGATATATAATAGAAATAGGCAAAACTGTAGCAAGTTGTTTTTTTAACATAACTGCGACTCTGCTGGCTAGCTAATTGCTTATGTAAAGCTGTGATTGCTAAGCCATTCAGAAATACTATCAATTACATGACTCTCAATGCCCTCAATGCTACTGCAATTGCTCAGACCGAGGCACGAACCAAGCGCACACGCACGATCGTCCAGTTGGAGCTACGTGAGGGGCACGGAATGTTGTGTTTGGCGCACGGCTTCAATTGAAGTTCGATTGAAATGACGCGTAGATAGTTGTCGCCCTGAGTAGCGCTTTGATTTTATTGCCAGCACTTAACATAATGAGCGGCACGATAAGATCGCGTTTCCTTTCTTTCAAGTAAAGCAACGACGCCGTTGCCGACAGTTGGCGACTAGCGCATGCGCATATGCTTCCTGTCTGTGTGGTTTGCTGGCCGGATATTCCTTTAAGTACGTCGCCTTCGTCTTGTATTTTTGTTGTCTGCAATCAGTGCACAAAAGTTCAAAGTGCATGTGTGGAATACATGAATTTTCATGTGAGCTCCATTCAAATGCCAAGTGCAGCAGCAGGAATAGGAATTGAACAAAGGACGCACCACCTGTTTCCTTGGGCTTTTGTTCAGATTTATACGAAAGGAAGTTCATTGAACTGCTGGCAATTGAAATGGTAACGCGCGTGTTGGAATTCCCTACTTGCTCTGCTCCCTCCTCTCTCTCTCTCGCTCCCTCTTCCATCTCTCTCTCTCGCTCTCTCTTTTTCTACAATTTGTATATCAAATAGGCATCGTACAACAACTTGGATTGCGCATAACGCCGCTCCTCCTCCATAAATTGTATGATATCCTTAACATTCACATGCTTAATCCGCACCACAAACGAACGCTGTGGCTGTACTGCAGTTACAGCGCCCATTCCTAATCCCGCTCCTAGTCCAGCTCCAGCTGTTGTCGCCGTCCCAAAGAGACCACCTGTGGCCGCCAATCCAGTTGGTTTACGCGCTCCCAGCGCCAAGAGCGCAGTTGTATTAGCCGACTCTAAGCGTATTTCGCTTTCCACCGAATTGCTTGTGCGATTGCGTTGCAGCTTCATCCAGCGCCTGAAATACATTTGTTTATTAATAATAAATATTAAATTAAATATTAAAAATTAAATTTATAGATAGAAGCAGAATTATGCAAGTGAATTGAAATTAAAAGAAAAATCATATGAGAATTGCAAGTGGAGTAGGAGAAGAAGACAACAAGCGAGCGACAAATAGAACTTACATTATTCAATGAGCAACTAATACTAATCGATAACTCTAGAGAACTTAGAACTAATACTTTAAACTAACTGCGATGTCCATAGCTCGTATCATCATTACGATATTCAATTATCAGCTAATACTAATCGATAACTCTAGAGAGGCATCAAGAGACTTATAGACTTATACTAATCGATAACTCTAGAAAGGCATCAATTGACTTATAGATAATACTTAGAATTAATACTTTAAACTACCTGCGATGTCCATAGTTCGTATCATCATGACGATATTCAATTATACTATACTAATCGATATATACTAATCGATAACTCTAGAGGCATCAAGTAACTTATAGATATTACTTAGAACTAATACTTTTAACTACCTGCGATGTCCATAGTTTGTATCATCGTTACGATATTCAATTATCAGCTTATACTAATCGATAACTCTAGAGAGGCATCAAGTGACTTATAGATATTACTTAGAACTAATACTTGAACTACCTGCGATGTCCATAGTTCGTATCATCATTACGATATTCAATTATACTATACTAATCGATATATACTAATCGATAACTCTAGAGAGGCATCAAGTGACTTATAGATATTACTTAGAACTAATACTTGAACTACCTGCGATGTCCATAGTTCGTATCATCATCCGAGCAGCCAAAATCAGAGGCCTCCCGATCATTGAGGAACTGCATGGTGGTGCGCATATTATGCTGCACCACATAGCGTGGATCGTTGTACAATTTGTTGCCCGTACGATGCTCGCACAGCTCGACGACGCTGATGATCAAGTGCTTCATGTAGGTCTCCACGGCAGCCAGCAGACCATTCACCAGCTCATCCTTGAACTGCTTGGGCATGTTCTCCAATGTGCAATATTTCAGCAATGTCTTCTCTATCACTTTCGGCTCAAAGAATGTGGGGCGTGGCATATCTGAGAATTTGGGCTCAGTGTTATCCTTCTTACTGCCAGCTGGCTCATCGCTGCTGTCGGGCACCACCAGCTGATCAATGATGAGCAGTTTGCCAGCATAGGGCTGCATGGGCACCTCAATGGCTTGGCTGGTATCTGTATGAGTGCAATTCATTGCCAAGATCTTGCTGTAAGAGAAGAATGCAGGAAAGTTTGGGATATATTATTTACGTTACACATTTCATGACAATATGCTGATACCCTCTAAAAGACTACACAAAATTCAACTCCAAGCAGCTGCCGAGAGAGAGTGAGCAAAGCTAGCAGCAGAGGCACGAGCCAGCACCTTTTGCCAATGCACATCAAGTGCATAATAGAAGCTAACAGATGCCAGCATGATCCTTACCGGTCGAGTGCGCGATTCAGTGACCGCAACAGCCCACTTGCCTTGGCCCAAAGCAGCACTTGTTCCTCTCGAATGCACAGTGCACATTGGCAACAGGACGTAGGATATGTTATGCAAAGTGCACAGGAATGCGTCCAAAAGAAGGTGGTGCTAGTGCTGATGGTGGTGGTGCTGGCACGAGCGACTAATTATTCAAATTGTGAACATGATGGAATGCTAGAACTAGGACTAACAATCAACCCGCTCGGGTCAGCGGATATTAAACAACGGCGCGCGACAGACGCCCGTCGTCGTCGTTGTTGTCGTCTGTGCGCTGCCTTGTTGTTGTAGAAGTAGTAGCAGTAGTTGTTGTTGTTGTTATTGCTGTTGTTGTCATGTCCCGCACATTTCCGCGCACCGCTGACTCTTACCAGTCCAGTCATCAGTCCCATCTAGGGTGCTTGGGCTGCATATTAAACCTGGCTTTTACCTGCGCCCTGCGCTGGTTGTTTTGACATGTTGTTGTTACCCCTAGAAACATATTAGAAATTCTGGTCAATGCGACTTTTTGTCTTTTTGTCTCGTTGCGACTTGCCGCCGACTGTCCGACTGTCGCCAGTGCTGTTGTGCCCTGTGCTCCCGAACAGGTTCATTACGCGTGCCGTCACCGTCACCGTCACTGACGCTGACGCTGCCGCCGCTGCTGCTGCCGCTGTTGCATAGTTGCACATTCAAGGCGTTGACCTAATTATGTGTTTTTCCTTTTTCCTTTTTACGTTTTTTTTTTACTTTGTTAATTTGTGGCTTGCGCCCGCTTTCATAGGGGTAGCTGCGGGTTACTTACAGCAACTTATTTTCCTTTACTACTAATGCAAGGTGCACGCTCACTGCTTCTACTTAAGCAATTTGAGTTGCAGCAAACTACTAAAAATAATAACAATTAAAATGTCTCCAAGTTTGTTTGATGATCATCTGTAAAAATGCGCTTCACACTTGAAGTTATTGTAAGTAAAGCGTTAATCGATAGTTTTGCATGATAATGTATCAATTGTTGTGGTTGCGTTTTACAACACTTCAAGGCTTCAATGCATGATTGAGACAATATATGTATCAAAATCTCTTGAACAGCTCTTAAATCTTATTAATTTAATAATGTAGTCAATTTTTGTTGTTGCGCTTTCCAACACTGCGATAGTGAATGATTGACACTTACAATTTGTCATATACAAGCATATCAAAAGTTTCGGCTCATAAATCTTGTATTAATTTAATATTGTTCTCAATTTTCGTTGTAGTGTTTTCCAACACTGCTTTAGTGCATGAAGCAGGCACAATAAGTCATATTGTATATTAAATGATTTAGCTCTTAAAGCTTATTAATTTATTAATGTTGACAACTTTCTTTGTTGTGTTTTCCAACACTGCTACAGTATATGAAGCATTCTGTGTCAATTTGCCATATAGTGTATCAAAAGTTATAGCTCTTAAAGCGTATTATATATTAATTTATTCTTGCTGTCAACTTTCGTTGTTGCGTTTTCCAACACTGCTATGGTGCTTGATTAACACTTACAATATGTCATATAATAGTATATCAAAAGTTTCAGCGCTTAAATTTTATATTAATTAAATATTGTAAATTTTTGTTGCGTTTTCCAACACTGCTACAGTGCTTGAAGAAGACACTGTCAATCTATCAACTGTTTCAGCTCTTAAAACTCATATTAATTTAATATTGTTGTCAACTTTCGTTGTGGCGTTTTCCAACACTGCTTCTGGGAATGACTAACACATACAATTTATCTACTTTATCAAAAGTTTCAGCTCTTAAATCTTGTTAATTAAAGTTGTTATCATTATTCGTTGTTGCGTTTTCCAACATTGCTTCTGGGAATGTCTAACACATACAATCTACATATCTACTTTATCAAAAGTTTCAGCTCTTAAATCTTATTAATTTAATATTGTTGACTAATTTTCGATTATTTGCAATCGATGCTGGCATCGCATCGATAACAACTTGAAGTAGTAGTGCATCAATCGTAACGCTAACGGGGGCAAATGGGAAGTCAGCATTTAGAAATGCAGATTGGCAATTGCAATTGGGAATAGTGCAGCTTGCATAATCCGACGACGACGACGACTCTGGCAAAAGGAGGCAGACAACTTGCAACTGCTGCTGCTGCTGCTGTTGCTGCGAAGCACATAAACTAAGCTAACAATTCAACTAAAATGCCAACTAGATAATAAAAAATAAAATCGATGAAGAAGAAGAAGACGAAGTAGCAGGAGCAGAGGCCAGGAGCTGCAGATAGGGAGAGAGTGAGAGAGAGATGGAAAATGGAAATGGATATAAAAATGCGAACACGAGTGCCGCCAAAACTGAATGTCAGACAGACAGGCAGGCAGACAGACAGAGGCTGAGCAGTCGAATTCGAATTCGTAGTCGATGTTGGAGTCCAAGTTGGCGACCACCCACACACTGTTTGCAGAGCATCCTCGCCGCCTGCGCAGTGTCAAATAGACAACAACAAACAGACAGATAGACAGACAGACAGAGTGTTGCGTGGCGCGCGGGCGTAACGGCAGAGACGGACAGACAGACAGCCAGACAGTTTGGAGTCAGTGAGTTGTAGGCATATTCCAGCGAATAAATATTATCATATGGAAATTTTTGCTTTCAGAGCAATTACGAATGGCTGCCCCACAAGCCGCAAGCCACAAGTTGCAAGTCAAAGCCAAAGCCCATGATGTGCCGTGTGCCGTGTGGCGGCGGCAAGGTGACCCGGCAAACGTCAAACTTTAGCGCACAGGAAATCGAAATTGCAACAAGTTGACGGCAACGTTGACGATGATGTAGCACCAAGAATGAGACGCTGTTGCCTCGCTCCATTCATAGATGCACACCACAGCATGTGGCAGTTGTTGTAGAAAGTTGAAGGCAACAACAGCGGAGCACAGGTCGCACACACACACTCCACACACTCCACACACACACACACACAACAGTTGGCATCGCCTTCGTTGCTTTTGCGTACCTGTTGCTTGATAACTTTAGGTGCGATTCGGGCAGACGAGAGCTGCGTTTTGAGGCGCAGCAAATGAAATTGCCAATTGTTGCCGCGTTTTTTTTTTTATTTTTAGTGGCAGCTACCGTTTCGCTGCTGCCTGCCACACACCTTGCAGCGCTCTTGAAACGGTAGCAACATGGCACCCAGAGCCACTGCTTTCTATACCCTTTACAGAGAGTACACAATGTAGATTACAAGGCGAAGAAGGCTTCCTATGCTGACAATAGTTGTAAAATTAAGCAACAATTTCATTTGACTTGCTTTTGCCATAAATATTTCAATTAGTTGAAAACTATTCTCAATTTGCAAACTTTTAAATATATTACACTTTTTACAGGGTATCTCAACAACGCGCACTTGCCACTTAAGCACTAATTGTTGTTATTGTTGTTGCCACTTCAACGAGAGAGACGTTTTTTTTTTTTTTGAGGCCATTTTAATATGGAGGCTTTTCTCAGCTTGCCACGTTGCAACTTGTGGCAACATTGTGGGTGTGGCTGATTGGGCGAAATGGATGAGTCTGTGCCTGGGCTGGCCGCGATGATCAATCTTTGACGTGAAACGTTTATTGCAGTTGCAGCCTGACGTTGTTAGCTTAAATGTTGACTATTATTATGATGATGATGATCAACATGATGATGATGATGAGGATGTGAACGCTGATGATTTTGATTGCAGTTGCCCTCAATGCCAGCGCTGCATTGGCTACTGGTTTTTGTTTCTTTGGTTTCTTCTTCTTCTGCTTTTGCACAGCCAGCTAGTTAAGTGGGCGTGTTGGCCATTTGAAAATGTTAGCTGGATGTGTGCCCGCCTCGATTTTGAATATGAAAGGAAACGATTCATTTGGCTTATGGCTGACAGGTCGCTTAAATGTTTCAATTACAAGACAATTGCTTATTAAGTGCTCACAGACAAAACACACACACTAAACACACACCTGACAGAGCGGAAGTGAGCATTGACACGCCTTGCCAAAAAGAAAATAAAGAAAAATATAGACAATTGCTGAAAAACATCTACAAACCTCATTGTGTCTCTATTCTTCTAATTTATTTTTATAGCAACGCATTTCCGTTTGGAAATCTTCTTGGAAGATTAATTTGTAACATTGTTCGTGGTAAATTGGTAACAGGAACTGCCTTGTTTTTATATCCTTTACAGAGAACTGTCCTATTGTCACAAAATATGCAATTTCTTTACATTTTTCTTTCACTTTATATGCTTTAATTTATAATTATTAACAGCAGATTAGCTGTAATCAAAGAATTGTTAGTAAAGCAGTAAATGTTCCATGTTGATTGTAGCTTCAGCCTGAACTTTGCTCTTTACTATTGCTCTATTAAATATCAAGATATATAGTATTATATTATTTTATTGTATTATTAAATAGTATTACTAATCTATTGATCATCAGTTGCCTAAATGATCAACTGATGTTCGTGCTAAATTGGTAACAGGAACTGCCTTGTTTTTATATCCTTTACCGAGAACTATTCTACTGTCACAAAATATGCAAATTCTTTACATTTTTCTTTCACTTTTTAATAATTTACAATTTAATTTACAATTATAATCAGCAGATTAGCTCATCAGAGATATAGTATTATATTATTATAACATTTGTAACATTGTTCGTGCCAAATTGGTAACAGGGACTGCCTTGTTTTTATATCCTTTACCGAGAACTATTCTACTGTCACAAAATATGCAAATTCTTTACATTTTTCTTTCACTTTTTAATAATTTACAATTTAATTTACAATTATAATCAGCAGATTAGCTCATCAGAGATATAGTATTATATTATTATAACATTTGTAACATTGTTCGTGCCAAATTGGTAACAGGGACTGCCTTGTTTTTATATCCTTTACAGAGAACTATTCTATTGTCACAAAATATGCAATTTCTTTACATTTTTATTTCACTTTATATGCTTTAATTTATAATTATTATCAGCAGATTAGCAGTCATGAAAGAATTGATAGTAAATGTTCCATGTTAATTGTAGCTTCAGCCAGGACTTGCTCCTTACTAGCAAACTGCAACTATTGCTCTATTAAATATCAAGAGATATAGTATTATATTATTATATATTATAGTATTATATTAGTATTATATAATTTATTGATCATCAGTTGCCTAAATGATCAACTGATGTCCAACAAGTAGCAGCACATTATAAGCAACAATGTCAAATTATTCAGATTGCCTACAGTAAACGATGAACAGATGAGTGGATGGATGAATGAATGAATAAGTGGATGGATGGATGGATGGATGGCGGCATTGACAACACGTTTGCCACGAAAATTACTTGTATTACCGTTTTGAGCAGCAGAGAATTTCTTTATAAACATGCAGCGCGTTGCGGCGATGGCACCATAAACCGGACGATAACCCCCCACAAAAAAAAAAAAAAAAAAAAACAGTGCCAGCGCCCCATGTTGACCCTCGAGGGCCCAGCGATAATATAAAACAAAAAAAAAACAAAAAAAAAGAAAATATCATATGCAAAATGAACCAAAAACTGCGGACGGCAACTTAATAGCTGTTAGTTTGCAGCCAAAGACCAGAGCAGAGCAGACCCGACCAGCGCAGCGATACGAGGCAAGCAAAACTAAAAGGCAAGAAATATAAAAAAATGTGCAACACGCCGGCGGCGGCGTGCATGGCCTGTGGTTGCACGGATGTGTTGAATGCACGCCCCCCACATGGACAAGGCAACTGCTGGCATCTTCAGCTTCAGCTCCAGCTTCAACTGGCAACTGGCAACTGCAGCTCAGTCAAAGTTTTGCAGTTGTTTTGCTCGTGTGTCGTCGTCAACCTGTAAAATGTATAACGACAACATTAAGCTCGTGCCACCAGCTGAAGTTTTAATGGCAGCGAAGAATGGGTGGAGGGAGGGGGAGCATACTTACCGCTGTGGCGAGTTGCCAGTGCTGTTGTTGCAACATCATCTAGACAACGGTACCACGCCACTTGCCGGCAGGTTCATGCCAGTTCAGCGCTTGATCTGATTTGTGTCGTCGTTGTCGTCATTCCCCAAAGGGAGGCAAATGCTTTTCGCTTGTTGTTGTTGCTGCTGTTGTTGTTATTGTTGTTGCTGTTGCTGTTATAATAAAATTTTAATATTATAATTTGTGCTGTTAGCTGTTGAAGCTGGTTTGTTGACAACCTGTTCCTGTTCTAAGTAGCTCAACGCTCTGCTCAAATCACAGCCAGGTGCGGCACAAGCCTCAGTGCCTCGCATTACGGCACAAAGGATCTTCTCATTCCTTGTACAATTGCATTGAAGCGCACAGGCGGCAGATGCCATGCCGCATGCCTCGACGCAATTCAAATTAGTGTTCAACACTCTCCTACATTCTGGGATGCATTATCCTGCATCAGCGTTGATTTATAGACACGACGTTGCACGCGCTCCTTTCAATTATTTTTAGATGCTCAGACATGTTTTTGTTTAGTGGAGTGTGTGCGAGTGTGTGTGTGTGTGTGCACACTCTTTGTTGGTTTATTTATTCAAATGCGCTTGAAATGCATGTCTCTAATGAAAATGCTGAAAACATCTGCGCATGCGTCCAAAGTGCAACCACATTGTCTCTCAATGCCTGTTGAAAGATTGCCGCTGAAGTGGCAGTGGCATCTGTAATGGAAAACAAATCAATTTCCATTTGTAATAGCGAAAATGAAATTGAAAATCAAGAAAGATATATTTATATAGTGAACTGCTTAATCTAAGAATGCGAATTGCATAAGTAAATCGTAAGAGATCTTTGAGAAATGCAGAAATTCCTAGAATAGAATTGATATAGAATGAGCCAAGAACTATCAAACCTTATGTACAGTGGCTCACAGCTTATTTGAACCAAGGCAACATAAAAACTTTGAATCGCTGTTATACACAAACTAAAAGGTGTAGGTAAAAAATTCGAACGCCGAAAAATATGCCAATATTTTAACTTAACAGTTTTCAACTTAATATATTTAAAAAATAAATTTTAGCATTCTTAAAAAACGAAAAACCAAAAATAATGCGCTTTTCTATGTCACAGCTTATTTGAACCATGAATACTTTAATTCTACTTAATATTACATTTTTAATTATAAAGACATATTTTAATATTTTGTATGCCCCCCCCCCCCACTTTGGTCCACTACACTTTTTAACCTTTTTGGTATGGAGTCTAGCAATTTGGAAGTCATTTCTGGTGTGATTTTAGACCATTCCGCTATTTGAAGTGAGAAATGCAAGAAATAAAGAATTACAGTTCAGTGGTTCAAATAAGCTGTGAGCTAAATTCTTGATGCGTAATTTGTTTTTTTCGTCTTGTAGAAAATGAACAGAAAATATTTTACTTTTTTCTTTACTTGTTATATACGTGTATTTTTTTTAACAGATTTGCATTTAAATCTTCTCTCTAAGTCTTACAGTATAGAAATTAAAGTAGTTCACAGTTTGAGAAATACCTTGGTTCAAATAAGCTGTGAGCCACTGTAAGTTAAAGCCTTAACTAGCAACTAATCTGATTTAACCTATAGAAATACATCTTAGTCTTATCTTTAAAGTCTTGGCAACAAGCCCAACTGCAGTGAGAATGAGAATAATAAAAAACTATTACTCAGGACAGATATTAAGCATAAAAGTGGATCATAAAACACAAAAGAAAAGAAAAGAAAAGAAAAGCAGGGCAGATGCTCAGCGGGGACCGCCCACATTGGAAGTAAACCAATCTTGTGACTTGTCCAGCCATTTGAGATAGGCATTCACTTAACCGACTGCTCAGCTACATGGCATCAAATTGATGGACATGATTAGAGACTAAACAACATGAAAATGAAAATGAAAATGGAAAGAGAAAGAGAAAAGCGCGACCTTTGGCGCCTTGCAGCGGTGCCACAACAAGCCCCTAAAATGAAAGACAGATGCATGACGTATAATTGATGAGCTTTTAGCATTTAAACCAAAATCAACTCATGAAAGAAGCGGCTCGACTGCAAGCAGCAGAGAAGGGTGCTGGGAGGGAGGCAGGCAGGTAGGTAGGTAGGGAGGAGAGCGAGCCAAGGTGTTAAAGGCAGACGGGGTAGCATGGAAATGAAAATGATTAATCATTTGGCAGGTGCGCGCAGAGAGTTGGCAACAAACGGTACTCGAAAGGGTTTCCTTTAACAAGAAACTATTTAACTTCATTTCAACGGTTTGCATTTTTGGCTTTAAACTGTCAAGTGGACGACGGCAACAAAAGGCTCTAAAGGATTGCATTTAGGATTGCGCAGGTAAACAAAAGGTGCGACGTGAGGCAAGGCGTGGCCAGGACTCGAGACTGACTGACCTCAACTGTGTAGGCTGGCCATCATTATATAATTTGACGAAAAGTAAAAGTCGAAACGGAGCGAAACAGTTAAGGTTTTTTCAAAATCAAAGCGTTCTCTAATGACGGGTTTAACTCGCGGTTGCAGCTTGTGCTCATTTCGGCCATGATCAAGATTTATGGCAATTAATAATAGGTATATATAGGTACGCTGGTTCAGCGACTTCCGCTCGCAATCGATTAAAAAGTATAGTCGACTCTCTAAATTATGACAAACTGTATAAATATATATAGAAGTTTATATAATATTAAGTAAGATTTATGTCGACTCTCTAAATTATGACAAACTGTATAAATCTATATAGAAGTTTATACAAGTTTAAGCAAGATTTATGTTGACAGTTCGTGGACCACCATGACGCAATCCAGGCAGAGCACCTTGCCAAATCCTTAGTCCTGTGGCAGCTGGCTGGCGTTTTCGTTTACTAATATCAGCTTCATCTCTACATCTCTTCAGATTTGTCAGCTGCCCTGCTTTTGTGTATGTTGCGAATAATAGAAATGGAAATAGAAATAGCAATAGAAATAGCGATAGTTATCTCTCTTTCTATTGCTGACTTCATAGAGTCTTTGTGTGGCATTCGACGAACAAGATGCTCATCACCTGTCCTTGTGCTTACATCTTCTTTTTTCCTCCCTTCTTCTTCTTTTTTTGGCAAGTTGTCTTTTGTTTGAGGATTTACTGTGCTGATCCAAAGGTAAGTCGACCTGCAGCCAACACAATATCATTCGTTGCTCTATTGGCATGTGCCTCAGTGCCTCACAACGATGAGGGTGAACTGCAAAGTCTTTTAAGTCCGTTGAACTGCAAGGGAATCAGAGTTGTAACTAGGCAAATGTACAGGGTATGTGGGTGCCAGCTTGATTGTCGTTATGTAATAACTAATTACTATGAGAGAGAGCTGCTCGAATAGCAGATACTCTTTAATGAATATCATTCAAGTCGCTGCAGCATTTACTCTGAAATAGTTACAAAAGTTAAGAAGCTGAGTAAACTAATTAAATATTGAATATTATGTTGTTTTTCAAGGCATCTTAATTGAATTGCACTCAAAAGAGATTTCCCAACTTATTACTCTACTCAATTGTTCCAGTTTATAATTTATATCTATCATATCAATAAACTATTCAAAAAGCATAACAAAGTATGTTTTTATGAGAGCAATAGATATTTGAATATATTTTATATTAAATTATAATTATAATTATATTAAATTATATTAAATATAGAAATATATTTATATATTCATAACTAACTAACTATATGTTGAATATAACAATCATATTTAATAATTCAGAAATTAATAAATAATATATGTAATCTGTTAGTTTAAGCAATCGTTATGGAATTTCTACCATAGTTAAACAAAGCAACTGCAGCATTTGAAGAACATATCTGATCATAACTGAACAACATAATATTATGTTCTTTCTGTTAAATACTATATACCCCAAGAGGGGTCCATCGATATGTCAAGTCTCAATTTTAGTGTTAATGACAGCGCTCATGTTGGCGTTAATTGTTAAATGCTGTCTGCCATTTTATGGCACGCTAATTTACAATTGTTAATAATTATTTCATTATGTCATAGATTGTCATATGATTTACGTACGTGACTCTGCTGTCTGTGATGCATTGAATTAATTATTGGAATATCTAGTTGAGAGTGCTTATTAGTTGTTTCAATGCATAAGCTATCTAAATATCTTCATAACCCTTTCGACAATTTAAAGTCTTCAAAGTCCGTTGAACTGCAAGGGAATCAGAGCTATAACTAGGCAAAAGTACAGGGTATATTTCACTCTTAACTCAAGCAGCTCAACTGATACGCTTCCATAAGATACTTCAGCGAGTTTTCAAAGAATTATTGAAGTTAGTTAAATAACTTTTAGCAGTAATTGAAAGCAAGCAACTGAAATAAATATAGATAAATTGAATTGAAATTATTTTCAACTTTTCTGATACTGAAAACATCAAAGAAACAGAAATTGTTTTAACTGCAAACTAAATATGTTTTCTTATATACTTATTCAGCATTTCGCTAGAGAAATTACTTAAAAAAAGAGCAATTCAAATTGTAAATTTACTAATAAAAGCAAACATTTATTTATACAAATTCATTTAGTTGAAGTTGCGTAGAATAAACTTTTAAATTTAAAACTCAAACTTTCAAATTAAATGAAATTAATCCATGTTACTCTGCTCTCTCTGCCCCTTTTCCAACACAAATAAAATATGATCTATTTAATTTATTTTCTTATATACTTATTCAGCATTTCACTAGACAAATTACTAAAGTAATGCACTTCAAATTGTAAATTTGCTAATAAAGGTAAAAATTTCTTAAAATAAATTCATTTAGTTGAAGTTGCGTAGAATAAACTTTTAAATTAAAAACTCAAACTTTCATTTAAATTAATCCATGTTACTCTGCTCTCTCTGCTCCTTTGCCAAACCAAATAAAATATGATCTATTTAAGCAGACAGCACACACATTAAGCAGCTCAAATATGGCCAACTTTTGTGGTATGTGAAAGGCAAGGATAACCCATTAGATACCCAGCACAAATTGGAACTATCAGTAGGTATTGTTATCTTGTTGGACAGGTAAACAGAGCCGCAGACACTTGTTAAGCAAACGCCAAGTTGTTGGTAAATAGATGAACTAAATACAAATATCAGCTCGATGGATTGAAGATTGAGATTTTGGTTGTAGATAAATGAAATGTCATTTGGACACGCACGTCACGTTTAGCACCTGAATTTGTTTGCTATTTGCTGCTGTTGGAATTCTAATTTCCAACTTGTTGTGATCGTGATTTTTGATGACATGAGCATATTTATCACACAAATGGGTTGATTTGTTTGTAGACAATTTCGGAAGATCTTATGCAGGTGCTAAACGGAATAGTTTGCTTGATAAGATGTATATATATATATGTAGAGATAAGTTATTAGTTGTTGGACCACACCTGTTGGTTTCTCACGCTGCGCCTTATCTACTGCTCTAACTCCTTTCAACTGCTTCGTCACTGCGGGATCGCATCGTTAGAGAGCCATACAACTCTCTTTAGCATTGTGTTGCCGTTGCTTTTGTCCTTAAACAAATGCCATCCTTAGCGGGCATCTTCCGCTCATACTCTCTCTCTCACTCTCTGTCGCTCTCTCTCTCTCTCTGCATGCGCTATTTTCATTCTGCGCACAATTCCTAATGGAACTGCGCATTGTTTTCCTGCTGCCTTCAATTGCTTTCATCCCGGTAGCAGTAGGTGGTGTATTAGCGTCGCCAGAGTCCCGCCTATGCTCTAGGCCATCTGGCACTTACAGCTGCCAAGTTGACTTGCTTCACTCGCTTAGTTAAGATCGAATTGCCAAATCATAGGGTAACTATATGCTATAGGAAAATCGGCGGGAAAAACTGCTTTTATATATGAAACTGCTTGCAATGTTCAGTTGCTAAAGTAGCGCCCTTACTCTCAACATCTTCATTAGAAACGACATCATCATCACTTGCAGCAACAGTTCCCTGTGCATCGATCATTATGCTCAAGGTGGGTGTAGTCATCTTAGCCACGTCTTATCCTCTGCCTCTGCTGCTGTTCTTGTTGTTGCCTATTGTACGCAAATCTGCACCAAATTTATGCAAATTGAAATTCCATAGCCAAACACCTGGTCTGAAAAATACACACTCAAACACACACACACACTCCAACACACACACACAGACACACACACGCAGACACAATTGTTTCAAAGGAATGATGAATGTGCTGCAGATTCCACACAGCCAGGCAACGGCAACGGCAACGGCTACGACGACTTCAACTGCAGTTGGCAGACAACGTGGCGCGCCGCACAAAACTGTAGCACCAATGTTGAAGAGGCAGGCGGCACAAGGTGTCAATTCTGGGAAATCTGCTCAGCGTGCGCGGCCCAAAGCGCATACAATACACAGCGCAGCGGGAGGCGCTGCAGCAAGAAGGCAACAAAATTGTTATGGTGACAATGACAATGACAATGCACTGGCTATATGGCCAAGCAGCAGCAGCAGCAACAACAACACGAAACACACATAACGAAGCGCAGACAACATTATTGTCAGCTCAAACATCAATAGGATAGGAAACTAGTGCACTGGGCTGTGGGAGAATCTCTTTCTCCACTTGCGCTCCACTTTAGTTGCCTCTTCTTCTTCATCATCACCATCTTCTTCTTCTTCTTCTTCTTTGACTGCCCACTGGCAATTTGCATGTGTAGCACTCTACAATAGTACTTGTTGCACATTGTTAGTAGTGCCTGACTAGACTTTTATAATTTGCAGCAGATATTATTTATGTTCTTGAACAATTTGCAGGCAACAAGCGCATTGCTGATTGCGCGAATTCAATTCAATGCATTTAGTGTTGTAAGCTGTCATTTGTTATCGAAGAAACATATCGATTTTGCGATAACTCAATTTGAACTTTATTACTTTAGATATATAAGAAAACTGAGTTGTTAATATATTTAATCATTACAAGAAATTCATTTCAACAACAATATTTTAATATTAAAACTTAAGAGAAAAAATTGCAATAATAATTATCGATTTAATCAATAATAAAATTTGAAGCATTCAAATATTTTATTTATTATGAAAATTAATTTTACTAAAATTGTCTATTATTTTTCAATAATTTAAGACGACAATTTGTTAATTAATTCATAAATTTATCTATGTATTTATTTATTTAATTATTTATTTATGTATTCATTTATTGATTGATTTAGTTATTTGTTTTTGTATCTATTTATATATTTATTTTTGTTGTTGATTTATTTATTTCTTTATTTATGTATTTATTTGTTTATTTATACATTTAGTTATTGATTTATTTAGTTATTTATTTATTCAATGATTTATTTATTTTTTTATTAATTAATAAATTTATTGATTTTTTATTTAGTTGTTTACTTATATATTTATTTAATGTCGACTAAGAGCAATCAATGATTTTTTTAGTTATTTATTTATTGCATTATTTATTTATTTGCTTATTAATTCATAAATTTATTGATTTTTTATTTAATTGTTTACTTATATGTTTATTTAATTATTTATTTAATGTCGACTAAGAACAATCGAACCATACATTAAAACTAACTTTTGGGAATGTTAAATTAATCACAAAATTATTTCATAAAAATAACTTAGCTTAAACATAAATTAAATTTAGAGTTTAATCCGAAATTTCCTATTTTCAAAACAATAATTAAAACTAAAGGCTATAAAAAGTTTCAATTTTTTTAAGTATCCTGAGAGATCATAAACCAAATCAAATTCGAAAGCGTGCTAAATAATGATACGAGTATTTAAGCAATTTTTGTTGAATCTTGTTGCAACATGCAACATAAAAAATACAACAACAACAAAAAGAAATAAATAATAAGAAACAACAGCAAATAAGTTGGTCAAGCCCTTAAGGTATACTAATCCTATTTTGAAGCAATGAAACAAGAATAATAAAACTCTTTTACGAGCAAGCTTTACACAAAAAAAAAAAAAAACAGAAAACAAGGTAAAAAGTCCAGAAAGAAGGGACTTGCCACGTCTGCGAATGCATCTTGCAACTGCAACAAACAACAAATTATTAACGACATTTTAAATACAACGCCTTTTGCGTCCCGAGAGCGAAAGGGGTCAAGTCTGCGGATTGAGACGGGCAACGGCGACTGAGACTGCGACTGAGACAGAGAGAGACAACGACTCCCTTACGAGGCATGCAACACGAAGAAGACAGCGGCGACAAGCGAAGACGCGACGCCTTTTAATGAGATTTGTCTGCTCCGAGAGAAACATGAAAAACTCATGTTTCTTTTGCATTTAAGCGTTTTAAGGACACGCAGCCAGAAAAGCAAGCCAAGTCACTAGTTGTTGTTGTTGTTGCAGTTGTTATTACTGTGGTTGTTGCTGGCCAACGTGTGGCATTAACAAGTGTGTGTGCTGTGCCACCACCACAGACTATATATGTGCCTTATATTTTATGCACCGCATTGGGGCTGTAAAAATTGAAAATTACTTTTGCAACGATTCCCAGTTGCCCGTACACAGTGTACAACAGATCGGAGATCCCAAGGCCCTACCGCATTTGAAAGCTGAGACAATAATTGCACAGTGAAAATTACAATCAAGCATTTTTATTGGCCCCAAAAAAAATAAAAATAAAAAGTAACAAGAAGAATATAAAAAGAGTTGCCTGACATGGAACTGTGTCTCTGTGGATCATGCACTCGATGAAAGTGCGTGTGGATTATGGAGATCTGGCGAAGGCAACTGCAACTGCAACTGGGACTCAGACTGCGACTGGAACTGGGGCTGGGATTGGGACTTGCACTTGGACTGTAGCATCATGTGCACCCGCGGCGTTTAGTTGCAAATGAAAGTTTTTGTTTTTGGTTTTTTTTTTATTGCGTTTCTTGTACGCTTACATCTTTTTTATTGATGCTGCCAGGATATTATGTCCCAGACTCGCGAACATGGCAGTCCAAAAATTGTGGCCACCCGAGAAGAAACTGATTTTCTATATACAAAATATAAACTTAAAAGACATATATACTTAATATAATATTAATAATTAACGCTAAGGACTTGTTAACAAGTTTTTGTGTTGTCAGCAGCTGCAGGAGGAGCAGCTTGTGCCTGCATTTCATTCAAAGCAAACTAATTAACTTGCACAGCGGTTAGAGGCATGCCACACCTGTGGGTGGTCGTACCAGGCAATAGACATAAGAAAAACCAAAATTAGTTAACAAGATCATTAAATCTTTGTTAGCCGTCGAATCGAGCGTCGTCTGCTGCAACAGCTACAGCTACAGAGTTCTACTTCGAGAGCCAGACAGTGCGATAAGATAAGAAGAGTGCAGAGTCCAGTAGAGCATACATACAGAGACATACATACCTGCCACAGTACGTGGTCAGTTGCAACGTCGCGACGTCCACTCGTCGTTGCACATGTTTATCTATTAATTTATGCTGGCGGTTTTGTGGATTTGGGCCGGCCAGATAGCGTTTGCCCTGGAACTGGGCTTGGCTTGGCTTGGCTTCTGCCTGCTTCTTCCTGGGTATCTGCACAAATCTGCACAGCAGTGGGCAAACAGGGACAAACATTTGATAAGTCCGCTAATTAAGTTAAATATGCGCCTGTGTGGGCTGTGCAAGCATTTTCCAAGAAGACTCCATAGGTTTTCCAATTTTTACTTCAGTTTTTTTTTTAAGGTTAGCTTCATGATTTATGGGGGGAGCAACACCTTTTTATCTGACAAGACAACACTGAAAGTGTTCATTTTACAGGGTGCCACTTGAGATGCCCAACATGTTGTTGCTCTTCTCCTACTATTTGTTGTTGTTGTTGTTTTTTTAATTGCTCACATGGCGCATGCGTGTGGCAACTAAATTTAGATTTGTGGGGGTTATAACCCTTGTCGAAACTCAATCAACAGGCGACAACACTTAAGAGTGGTGTAAGAGTCTGGCTTAACAAGCGCCAACGGAAACAATCTGGAAACGAAACACAGCTAAGCAATAAAGAGAAGATTGTTTAAGAGTACGAAGAACTTAATTCAATTTACTTTACTCTTACGTTGGTTTTAAGCAAAGTTTTTATTGCCATCTTCGGTCCTTTGACAAATTGTTAGCTCATTATGAATTCTAAACTAACCGCTACCTGTGACGTCAGTTGTCAAGTCAATTTGCACGTGTTGTGTTACCTGTCTAAAGCTGAGGCACCTGATTGTTAAGAAAAACAACCATTTTATGACGCGATTACTTAGGCAACCCTATTTTATGACTTGGGTTATTTGTATTTTTTGGCAATCCCAGTGTTGCTTATAATATGCAAATCGATTGCCATTCACTGTAAACCAATCGATAAATCAATTCTGGAAATAATTAACTTAGAACCACACGTGCTCGTGCATTAACTCTATAAAATCTTGAGTTTTTTTATTGATATTTTGCATAGTAAAAGTCTATGTGCAACTACACAGCGCAGCCGCAAGTAAGAGAACCACACAGAATCGCTTTGTTGCTGCTGTTTTATCAATTAAACTGTAAGTCTGTTGCTTTTGCTCCCCAGGCGACTGTAAGAGAGCTTTTCGGCTGATCTTGGTGGTGTACTCTGGCGCTCTCTTAAGTGCGTCGGCGCTCAAATGCAGATTGAAGCTTGCACACTATTGCAAACATAACGGCATTTAGAGCTGCAGCGCTGTTGTTACTGTTGTTGCGGCGGCGGCGTTAGCGATTGGTGCAAGTGTACGCGCTCCACAGTACATAAAGCATATATAAACGAGTGAGAACCGGTTTTAGCGCGGACCACTGCGATTGGCCGCAGCACACGCGTTGAGCAACAACAAACAAGCGCAGACACACACACACGCGCTCGCACACGCACACATACAGCGTAGGTAAAGCCAAGGGAGCATTAGCTGCAATCGGTCTACAGGTAAACACGCGCGCGCGCTCTCTCTCTCTCAGTCGCTGCCTGCGCGCTCTCTGGCTCTCTGGCTGCGCGCTGCGCTGAGCGCTTGTCCGCTTGTGGCTGCTGCTGGGTTTGCCTATAAAAGGCCTCTGCCAGCGAAGTCTTGTTTCAGTTCTTCTCTTTCGTTCATTGCAGCAGCAGCACAACAAAAAACACCAGCAGCAAGTTGAGTTTCCGTTCAGTTCGTTAAGTTTTGTGCGCAACGCGATGTTTATGTGAAGACAATCGTAATTATTAATTGAGCATATCGATTAATTGTTCAGTGACAATAACAAAAATCTATATATATATATTTTGATATATATATACAACAATAAGCAAAGAAAAAAAGAATAAACAAAAAACAGTTACAAAATGCATACCGTGGAGCATATGCTTGTGGAAAAGAACTACAGCAAGTGTCCTTTGAAGAAGCGGCCGGTTAACTATCAATTTGAAGCCGAGCCCGAGGATTTGTGCCTGAAAAAGATCAACAATGAGGCGACAACAGTTGCAATCACTGCAACAACAACAAAAGCCGATGCCGCCACCAGTTCAACGGAGGAGGAGCTCATCAATGTGAGCGATTGCTGTGAGGATGAAGGTGTCGATGTCGATCACACTGATGATGAGGCCGAGCACATGGACATCGAGCAGGATGATGATGACGATGATGATGTCGATTGTGTGAATGTTGAAGCTGATCCCAAACAGACACAAGCCGCTGCTCTGGCTGCTGCTGCCGCTGTGGCAGCCGCCTCGGCAGCTGCTGTGGCAGCCTCTGTGGTGGTGCCCACACCCACCTATCCCAAGTATGGCCTACCGCCATGGAATTTTCACATGTCACCCTACACCGCCGAATTCTATCGCACCATCAATCAGCCACATCTCTCAGCAGCCGCTGCGGCGGCAGCGCCTCTCCGTGGTGAACTCCTGTCGCCCAGCTCACCCTCGGATTCGTTGGGTTCATTGTCGCCACCGCCTCATCATTATTTGCATGGACGCGCCAGTTCAGTGTCGCCGCCCATGCACTCAGAGATGATCCATCGGCCACAGATTGGAGTGCGTCAGCAGCAAAGCTTTCTACCTTATCCAACATATCCTGCAGCGTATACTGCCTTGGGGTATCCACATCACCAGGCCCTACATGCGCAGCATCATGCACCCATCTCGCCTGCCTACTCCGAGAGCTCCTACTACTCGATGCGCAGCTTGACGCCTGAGTCTGCTGCCAGTTGCTGCTCCGTGCCTGAGGATCTCTCGCTGAAGCACAAGCAGGCGGTGTCCCTGCAACAGCAGGCTGTCACACACAGTGATGCCTCCAGTTCCGCCTCATCGCTGCCAGCTACTAATGCCTCCGCTTCCTCCGCCACCTCCATCTCATCGAGCTCTCCCAGCAAGAAGGACAAATCATCGCCGCCACGCTATCAGTGTCCCGACTGTCAGAAATCCTACTCGACATTCTCGGGCCTCACCAAGCACCAACAGTTCCATTGCCCGGCCGCAGAGGGCAATCAGGTGAAGAAGTCCTTCAGCTGCAAGGATTGCGACAAGACATACGTCTCATTGGGGGCACTCAAGATGCACATACGCACCCACACATTGCCCTGCAAGTGCAACATGTGTGGCAAGGCCTTCTCCCGCCCCTGGCTGCTGCAGGGCCACATACGCACCCACACGGGCGAGAAACCCTTCAGCTGCCAGCATTGCCATCGCGCCTTTGCGGATCGCTCCAATCTTCGTGCTCACCTGCAGACGCACTCGGACATTAAGAAATATTCGTGTGGCAATTGCTCCAAGACATTCTCACGCATGTCCCTGCTGACGAAGCACAACGAGGGCGGCTGTCCAGGTGGCAGTGGCTCCAGCTCCAGCTCCAGTTCCAGTTCCAGCGCAACAGGCTCCAACTCTGAGCTATCCTACGGCGGCTATCCCGAGCCATAGGCTCATCCAGAGACAAGAAACAAGTTGTACACAAGCCATGTTCCACCAAAAATTAGTTCCTAGCTCGAGAGTAAGCGTTAACCGGCAGCTCCAACAACAGAAAAAGCAAAAAACAAAACAAAAAATACCCTAAGACACACACACACACACACGCACACACAGCAAATAGCAAGCACACACCCAGTGAAGGAATTTTTTATTTAAATTTTTTTATTTTCTAGTCAGCATTTTCTTTGCAAGAGAAAAGTAAAAAACAAACAAATGAATGAATTTCATATTTTTCCATAATTATTATTATGATTTTTCTATTACAACTGTAACTATATATATGTATATTTATATGCATGTGTGTGTGTGTGTGTGTGTGTCACGATCCTAAGCCGAACTATTGTAAAGTATTTGCAAGTGTCCTGTACATAATGTATTACGCCCCGGCGTCTAACTCTAGAGACTCTAAAGAGCAACCTCTATAACTACTATAACTGCAACAACTACAAACGACAGACAAATCTTTATATATATATATATATTTGTATCTCCTTTAATCATAGTATTTTAGCTCGTAATGCTATAATGTAATATATATCTATATCTATATATATATATTTTTGATAAACCCCCTGAAACTTTTTGCATACATTGAAAATGTTCTCTATACACATATAAATTTTGATATGAAAATGTTTTATAATTTTAAGTAATTTATTAAACGGCATAAAGAATGAACAAAGCCGCAACAAATACAAAAAACACTGAAAAAAAAACAAACCCAAAATTTATTTATTTACTTAAAAATAAAAACTAGTTAGTTGGGAGAATTTTAAGCTCGACTGAAGTTAAAAATGGGTAGGAATAATGAATAATAGCTAAGTTAAATGTTGTTGAAAGTGGGAGGTGAAATAGTGTCTTCTCAGAATTGAGATTCTTAAAGAAAAATATAAATTTATATATTTATATATATATTTTAGTAATTGTTTTTATACGACTTTCATCTTTTTAAATGTTTTTCTATAGGTTGTTGATAGAACTGGATAAAAATAATTTGTTGTATATATATTTTTTTAAATTTTCAATCTGCTGGGGAAAAAAGATTTAGAGTAATTTTTATTATTAAAAAAAATTTTCAAAATCCAATTTAAAAGAGCTTATTTAATGAGTTTATTTATTTTTTATTTATATATTTATTTCTAGGAACGTTATGTTATTTAGGAGAGCGGAGTTTATTTGAATTCTCTCTCTCTTCTATGAACATTATCTATTTTATTTTAAACAATTCAATTTAAAGGAAATTCTAGACTTTTAATTAATCATTTTACAGACTTAACTGTTGAAAATTATTTAAAAAAATCCTCCGACAATTTAGTAACAATCTGAAAAGAATCCTTTTAAAGTTATTCTAATAAGGCCAACTACACTCCTTGTTTCCTTAATGGAACTCGTAATCAAATTGGATTCCCTGGCTTTGTATTGGAAGTGGCCTCAATGAACTGTCAAGCAGCTTTTTGGGTCATGCTCGTCTTTCGTAAGTTTCGTATGGATTGAAAATAAATATAAACAAAAGCAACGATCGATCGTTAAGTCGTTCGATCGCTTGGAACGCGGCATGAAGCTCATATTGAGTCAATCAACCAATCGCGACATTTTATTGCCTTTCTGGCCACAGATTCAAACAGTCAACGTTTAGTTTGCTTTTTTGTTTTTTTTCCCTTTATTTTTTTATGCACTGCGCCTCATAAATTATATTTAAATTTCAGTGCACGTAGTCAAGCGTACAATGTGAATGTGATTGGATGAGAGGAACGTGGTGGTGTGGAGGGGCCTGGGTAGTCAGGTAGTCACAAAATGGCAGACACTAAATCAAATTGAAATCAAACATACAAACAATTGATACGCCAGGTTTCGCTAAGAGAGCTCCATCAACGTCTTATTAAACATAAACCTATTTTAATGAAAAAGATCAACACAAAATACGCAGATATATGACAATTTCATTGGTGGAAAAGCGCAAGAGATCTCTCCAGCGATCCAGCTCGATCCCCATTCCGATCCAGAGCCATTGATGCGGAAAGAGAAATCAAAAGACAAACTGTCGCGCCACGATCGACACTATTTCGGTTAAGTAATAGTTACATAAACAGATCGAAGCATTTGATACCCTACATCCTTAGATTATATTCAATTATGAGGTCTTGAAGGTTCTTAAAAGAAGAACTGAACTGAATGCAGCAAGTTTCTATTATAGTTGAGTAAGTTTACAGTGAGTGAATACCCTAAACTTGATGCCCAAGTGCATATGCTCTACATACTAGTAAGGGTATAAAATATGGGTGCGTTCTCTACTGCGAGGCAAACTCATTATCGAGATCAATTGATCGCCCAGGCGTAGACCAGGTTAGGCCAAGCCAGGCCAAGCAACATATGTGTGTCTGCGCCTTCAACTGATGTTCCCCCAAACTGCCACACACACACACACACACACACACACACATACACACACTTTTGTTGCTGCTGCCACTAGGAAAAGCAAAAGGTAAACAAACTGCCACAACAACAACGACTGCAACTACGACAATTGTTGCCAAATTAGATCATCAGCAGGAGCAGCAAACAGTCTCCTCGAGAGTCTGTGGAGCTGTGGAGCTGTGATCACGTGTGCAGATCGTTGTTGGCAAAACTCAAAGACGTAAATATATGAAATTAATATGCACGCATTTCGTGGCTCGCCTCCGACAGTGTTGCCCGCTTCCCCAGCACACACTCACCAACTTCCCTCTCACAGTTGGCAGTCGGTGCAGCACTCAGGTTACCAACATCAAGCTGATCGTGCTGCTGCTTTCTTGCACAAACAATTTGCAAACGATTTCTAATAAGCGTCTTAAATTGTAACAAAATAGACGCGCATTTAGGGCCTTTTGTGGCCTGGCAACTGGCGATAACAAAGAGCCAACAACAACAACAACAACAACAGCAGCAGCAGCAAAAAATATTCCAAAACATGGCCAGCAAAACAAAAAAATAAACTGAGGGTATCAAAAGGTGGTCTGCCCTCCCCTTGATACCCTTCTTGTTAGCGCTGCTCGTCTCTTTGTGTTTTGTTGTTGTGCCAAATTTCGCGCTTGATCGGCAAATTTTTACTTGGAGTTGGCCAATGATGACTTTTGGCTGTCCACGATGATCGCTGAATGGTTGGTTAAGGCTTAGCAGTGGGAGCAGTCGAAGTGCTGTAAGCAGTTATTCACTGATCCTCAATGTGAAATTAAAGGAGTTTAAATGGACGATGATGATGTAAGAAGTTGAGCAGTTTAGATAATTGAAATTGAAGATCAGCAAGTGATCGTTAGTCTGCAAGTTCTTTAGGATACTATGGGTATTTTGACCGAATCAAGGGGAGATAGCAAACTATAGTGGTGTAGCTTAGACTTTGTAGAGAGCTAGACGAGTTTTCTTTAGTTCCATGCTTATATTTGCTTAGATTCCTATTTATTTTTATATATTTTGATTGAAGATCTGAAGGAACTTTTAGTTCAGATATATAAAGAAGAAAGATTTATTTACATTAGTCATTTATTTAAGATCATTTCTGCTCAACTGATTGAGGATCAGCATATGATCTTCATTTTTGTGAAGAGATCTTTTACGAAAGGTAATAAATTTGTTTATTTGTTTGTTAAGAAAAGTTAACAATTGCTAAATATAATAACTATAACTTGAACATCATTAAGTGATCCTTACTGAAGATCATGAAAGGATCCTTCTAAAGTATTCTGTTCTTATACTACATATACTATAGAGATGAAAGATTTATTTACCCTAGTCATTTATTTAAGATCACATCTGCTCAACTGATTGAGGATCAGCATATGATCTTGAATTTTGAGAAGAGATCTTATACAAAATATAGTAAATAAAGAGAAGTGTTGCTAAGAAAAGTTATTAATTGCTAAATATAATAACTAGAACTTGAACATCATTAAGTGATCCTTACTAAAGATCATGAAAGGATCCTTCTAAAATATTATATTCTTATACTACAAGAAATCTATTTCATAACACTTCTAATTGATCCCCACTGCACAAGTTCCAGTTGCAGGATTCTTAAGCTACGATTCTTTTAAGTGATCCTCCACTGATCCTCTAGTGCTCTATTTGCTCTAATTGTTTTTATCCAGACTTTTAGCTATAGCAAAACTTTAGCTGTAACTACCGCTCCAGCTTCAGTTGCAGCTCCCGCTCCATCCCCATCCCCATCTCCAGCTCCAGCTCCAACTCTATGCTCGTAGCTCCCCAGCCAGCGA
Source organism: Drosophila macrospina (assembly GCA_035042075.1). Taxonomy (NCBI): domain Eukaryota; kingdom Metazoa; phylum Arthropoda; class Insecta; order Diptera; family Drosophilidae; genus Drosophila; species Drosophila macrospina. The sequence goes on from JAWNLW010000301.1 coordinate 432,207, forward strand.
TCGCGCAAAAAAGCACACTTCGTCGTGACAAACAAAATGCTCACGTTTATCGCAGACAAAAGATCTCAATTTTTACGCTAAATTTCATTCGTTTTTGTCGGTTTTTGTCTGTTTTGTCTGTTTGCTGTTTGCTGTGTGTTGTTTGTGCTTTTTGTTTTTGTTTTTGTTGTTGTTTTTGTCGCTCTTTGGCAAGTTGTCTGCTTCGTTGGGGCTCCCTCATTTGGGCTGGATCTGCTCTGGTTCGATTGTTGGGGGTGACGGCTAGGGAGCTGGGGAGCTGCGGGGGTTGCTCGTAGGGGCAGCCTTTTGTTTGGAAAGTTTTCAGTTTTTGGCTCGTTAAAAAAAATAAAATTGAAATTCAAAAAAAAAAAAAAAATGAAGCAGAAAAAAGTTTTGTGCGCCCAAACAAAATGACAAACTGCGCAACGGGAGAGTGGAGAGTGCAGTGTGATGGCAGTGGAGGTGGAGGGGGAATTTAGGGTAGTCAATTGTTGTTGTTTAATCTTTGCATATTCATAAAGCGCGATCTGTTTACCATTTTGCGTTGTCGTTTGACTTTTCTGCTTTATTATGGCCCCAAAATCGGTTGTCGTCAGGTTTATCAGTGACATGGCCAACGCGCCGAGTGATGGAGGGGGATGGGGAGGGGAGAAGGGGAGATGCATTGGCCAACAGCTGCAGTTGCAAAACATCAGCAAAAGTGATATTAACTTATTGTATTACCAAACTCCTTTTGTTGCTTGCATTTCCAAACGGCCAAGAGACTAAACCAATAAGATCTGCTGCTCATTTCAACCAAATAGCTAATCTAGGCATATATATCAGCCCAGAGTGTGTGTGAGAGAGAGAGAGAGAGAGAGAAGAGAGAGAGAGAGAGAGAGAGAGAGAGAGAGACAGCGATAGGCGAAAAGAGAGAACAGCTCGAACTCTAGGCCAAGTGCATTTCACACAAAACGTGCAAATAATAACACCATCTCCATCTCTTCCTAATGATCTGCGCCATGTTATTGTAGTTGTTGTTGTTGTTGCCACAAAGTTAGCCAAGACTCACGCACACACACACACACATACACCTATATACATACGCTTAGCCACTTGCAAGACAATAAAACGCGTTAACTGCTGTTAGCCTGCGCAAGTTTTGTTTGCGTCCGTCTTTCCAGTCTGCCTGTCTGTCTGTCTGGCAACGCTGTCCGCTCCCCCTTTGGCTTAGCCAATGTCAATATTGCACGCTACGCAGCCACAGCGGCTAACTAATTGGCGAAACAGCAGCAGCAATGGCAACGGCAACGGCAACGGCAGCAACAACAACAATAACAATAACAGCAACAACAACAATGGTTTAGTCGCATTGGGTGAAAAGCCGCCAACTAGCCATAGCTAAAGTTAAAGCTATAGCTAAAGTCAAGCAGGTTGCCTCTGTGTGTGTGTGTGTGTGTGTTTATGTATGTGTGAAGATGCTATCGCTTTGCCGTTCAGCTCACGCACTAACCATTACACTTACACTCTCTCACAGCCCTCGCTCTCTCTATCGCTCTTGCTAGACTCTCTCGGCGCTTTGTAGCTTTTCGTTTAGCCAACCAAAGCGACGCGCGCGTTCCCCCCACCCCCACCCCACCACTAAAACACTTGCGCTGCTATTACTGTTGTTATTGCTCTTCTACTCTTTGCTAAAAGCTTTACTAATTTGTGATGTCAGCGCTGCTTGCGTGAAAGCTTAACGATTGCTAAGAGTAACAGTAAAGAGTATTTAAGCTTCGGCTTTAGCTTTTGTTGCTGTTATTGTTGCCTTTGCTCCTGCTGTTGTTGCTGCTTCCTTCATTCGCACAAATGAGTGAAAATTGTGAAAAAACAAAATGCAGGAAATACAGTGCAGTAAATGTGTTGTTGTTGTTCTTGTTGTCGTGCAGTTATTATTGTTGCCGTTGTATTTCGTGCGTTGGACATTTTGTCTTATCTATGAACAATAAGATTTGTTTATGACAATAATTGAAAATGTTTTCAGTTCATGCTGCCCACAAAAACATGTTCTTGTCAATTGTTTTAAGCCCTGGGCTACCCCTAAACTCAGATTTTCCCACCTGGACTGCGGCGCTCCCACGTCAGTGAATTGACCCCAACGCCCAGCTAGAATCTCAGGCTGATGAAACGTCCTAAAACTAGGTGCAGTGAACTCATAATACTAAAAAAAATTAAGAAAAAAAGGAACTGAAATAAAAAAAAACATAACAACAACAACAACAGCAACAACGCGACATATTCGAAGTGGCATTCATATGAGAAAGATGCCGCTGCTCCATTTCCTACAGCTCAAATTACCAAAAATGAAAAAACGAAATAAAATAAAGAAAAAATAACTAAAGCAGGAAAAGAACCTGTTCATCGACATGGATTTCGACCTAGCTGCCGCTCTACCTCTCTACCACTCTACCTCTCTCCCTCCCTCTCCCACTCTCTCACATGAGCGTGTGCATGCATATAAAAACCAAGCTGAAATTGGAATCTAGCTAGCTACCTAAGCTAACCTCAAACATGTGAGCGCATATCCAGCCAAGAGGCTGAGGCGACAGCAGGGAATATGTTGACAAGAGCAAATCAATGTTCGACTAACTTTTGTGGGGGTCATGAGAAAATTTCCTTATGAATCGGAAGTGAAACCGTTGCATGTGTAGCAGTGGTGTGTGGAGGGGGGGGGAGGAGGAGGAGGGGAATAGACAGGATATGATGAGAGCGTGTTTATTTATAACTAATGCCATTTGCTGTCTCATATTTATGTTAATTTTGTCAGACATAACAGCAGTTTTGATTAATGCAACGCACCTTGGACAGCTGTGTGAGAATCTAGACAGAAGTTACAGAGAGAGATAGATAGATAGAGATAGAGAGATAAAGTTAGAGATAGATAGAGAGAGAGAGAGAAATAGAGCTACAGTAGATCGCTTTGTCTCTGGCACTTCTTGACACTCATTCAGCTGGGTAGGCCACTTAAAATATTTGCTAGCCAAAATAACAAACGTTTTGGCCACACAGACACATGGGGGGCACATGTCCAAATTGATGCCCTGGGGCATTGCTTTAACATCGATTGGAGTGACCATAACCAAAAATGGTCTCATTTGCGAACGGTAAATTCAAATTGTTATGATCCGTAAATGTCAAAATTGTAACTGAAGTTTTGTCTTTTGCAATTCAAATGTAACAATTCTCTTACTTCCCCTCCCCCCCCTACCTACGCATTGCTAACTCCTTCGTGTCCACCTACGTATGATTCATGGCACTTGCAGAGTAGTTGCGGGGGGGGGGGGGGCACTTGTCGTTGTGTTCCATTCAAGGTCCATTATCCAAGTGCGGACCATAAATAACGCCAGCTCAGCCCATGGGCGCACACACACACACACACACACACTACTCTACTCTCTATACTCATGAGTTTCTCTTTGTGCTGCTTCTGAACTTTCTTCTTCGATCAAATGAAATGCTCCTTAAGCTTAATTGTCTCTCTTCTTCTCTTGTTGTTGTTGTTGTTCTCAACTTCTATTTCTCATTTTTTGCTTCAATTTTATACTCATTTAGCAAAGCTTGGGGCGGGGTTGCGGTCATTTGCCCACAGATATTCCAATGCTATCAAAATATGTTTGCTATTTGTTATTGCTGCGCACAGTGCTACGAAAGTTATTTGTTTTAAGTGAAAAACTATGTTGAAATTTTTACTTTAGTTTTTATTTAAATTAAACTGAGGAAATTATTTATAAATTAGCGAAAATCGAAAGCTTAAATGTTTTCCAATTGTTATTTATGGTTTTTGAAAATGAACAGACTCTGATTTTTCTATAAAAAATAAGTTTTGATGATCTTTTAGCTATTACTGATTCTGAAAATTATTTATATTAAATATTAATAATTATATAATTTATATTAAAAGTAAAAGATTAAATTGCAAGCAATTATTCAAATAATTATACTGAATATTTGTAAAATTTAGATATTTATTTCAAATATATTTTCTCATTTATTCAAAGCCCACAAATTTCTCATAGTAAACTAATTATTCAACCAATTAGCCATGCTTTGTCACACTGTGCGCTGTGCAAATAGCTTCAATATTTACCCAGACTTTGGCTTCATTTCAATCCAGAACAATAAAGAAAGAGTTAACCGAATGAGAAGAACGACAGGAAAAAAAAAATAGAAAAAACCAGAGGCAAAGCATTCGACATTTATTTTAGATTTGATTTCTTCTATTTATTTTTGTATTTTTGTGTGTTTTTGTTTTGAGGAGACGTGAAATTGGTTTGTCGATTGTTTATGCATTTTGTAGTCGCACTTTGGTCAAAAAGAAATGCCAGCCAGAGTGGACGACAAATAGGCGGGCGCATTTGAAATGAAGGTGAATAGAATTCTGGACCAAAAGCAGCACTCCATCATCATAAACAATAATAGAGACCATAACAGACTTTTGGGGCAGAGAGCGAGAGGAGGATGATAGAAAAGAGAAGTGAATGAGCGGGGCTAGCGGTGGCACATCAAAAAGCGATTTCATTTACTGTGCACCCGTTGGCCATTTGACGTGAATGTGAATCAGTGTCAGGCAGGCCGAAAACAAAAAGAGTAGAAGAAAATGATTTGAATTGTCTTTGCAGATGCAGCTGGGCAACGCATGCGGCACCCCCGTCAAGATGGCCAAGTTAAGACAAGTTAAGGCCAGCTGCCGACTGCCAACTGCCAACTGCCGATTGCCGTTTGCCGTTTGCCGCTTTCCAAAGCAACAGCAACAGCAAGAGCAACAGCAACAGCGACTGCAACTGAGCATCGTTATGGCCCCGTTGTCATAATCAAAAGCGTTATCTGGTAGCTAACAGCCGCATAATTTCAAGTGCCTCTCGAATGCCCCTCTCCAAGTGGATTTGCGGTTGCCTGGAAATCAACACGTTCCGTGTCTCCAGGTCTCAGTCGCAGCCTCAGCTTCAATCGCAACTTCAACTCGCTTCTCTCTTCTTCTTTCTTCTCTCTCTCTCTCTGTCTGTAGATGGTAATTACGAATGTGTTGGCTCAAATGAAGCAGCTTTCAAGTATAAAATAAGAAAAAAAATGGTGCTCGGCATACGTATATAATAATGACAATAAAGAAATTATAACAATAATAAACTAATGGTATGCGCCGAGACTTTCGCCTTTTGTGGCATATCCGATTACCTGCAGCACAGCCCTCTGGCATTGCCTTGAACATGGCTACAAAAGAAAGACTTATAGTGCGCAAGAGTAAAGTGTGGTAGAGGGTAGAGGGGGTAGATATGTCATATTAGATTACCTGCAGGCTAGCTACCGTTGCCAGTTGACATCTACTATATTCTCGTGCGCCTCGGTATTTTCACAATGCTTTCCTCTTCAGTACTGTTCGATGCACTGCGTGTGTGGACTTGAAAGGGCTCCGGCCTTATGTGGGCCACCTCGCACATATAATCATCCAAATAGCCCAGCTCATCGTAGTACGAATTGACCAACATCAGCATATAGGTTATTAGATCTAGCGAATATTAACAATTTAATTGTGATATGCATTTGTTTAGGCTTAAGAATGAGTCTCTCAGTTCTGATATAAAGAGTATACTTTTAATCGTTGCTAACATTTTGTATTAATTTTTTAAACTAAATAGAAACTAAAACATCAGCATATAGGTTATCAAATCTAGAGAATGTTAACAATTTAATTGGGATATGCATTTGTTTAGGCTTAAGAATGAGTCTCTCAGTTCTGATACAAAGAGTATAATTTTAATCGTTGCTAATTTCATTTTTTAAACTAAATAGAAACTAAAACTCACACATAGACACAACCAGAGCGAAGAGTCTCTCAGTTCTGATGCAAAGAGTATACTTTTAATCGTTGCTAACATTTTGTATTAATTTTTTTAAACTAAATAGAAACTAAAACTCACACATGGACACCACCAGAGCGAAGACTCTCTCAGTTCTGATGCAAAGAGTATACTTTTAATCGTTGCTAACATTTTGTATTAATTTTTTAAACTAAATAGAAACTAAAACTCACACATGGAGACAACCAATGCGAATAACATTCTCAGATTGTTGAGCAAAAAACTTAGATAGACAATGTGGCCAATATTGAAGAGAAATATCAACGGTGCAATCACTTGCCAAGCCAACATCAACTTGCGATTTTGCTGCAGAAGAAAAATTACAATAGAATATAGATAAAATAAATGTAAATTTACCTGGAATACAGCATAGATTAGCATGAGTGTCACCAACGTTTCGATCAGCTTCTCGATGGTTGTCAACAGCGCGAACTCATAATCCGTTCCCAAGTTGAATACCAATGGCACATGCAAACTGAAGATTATGAAGCACATGTAAACAATGGCGATCACAAAGCATCCAGTGCGCAGCTCAAAGCGATTAAGAAACGTATCGAAAATCATTTTAATTAATTATTTTTGCTTTTCAACTGTTTGCAGTGCTCGCTTGATTTGTTAAACTTTATGAACAATTTTGACATGACATTTGAAAGTGTTGGATTATGGCATTATTTTTGCTTTAAAGCTACAATTGTTAGCTTATGAATTGAGCATAGTTTGTAAGTTAATAGCATAATTAACAATTATAATTTTAGTAAACTTAGCGTTTAATTTAATGAAGACAAACTTTGGTTATTTGTGGAAAGCAACTTTTATTGTAAATCATATTGATTCAATCCAAAGTTCTTGTTTCTTTTTATGAATTAACCAATATTATTAATTTAATCACAAAGAACTACATTGATTCCACTGCATTCACTTTAGTTTAGTAGAAATGGAATTAAATGAAGCGCAGATATAAATATATTTAAATGATCTTTATTAATTTGTATTAAATAAATTAAATTATTCAAATAAATGAGATTTGTAAATTCTAAGAAATTTCTAAGGCATATTCTAATGTTATAGATAATTTCCAAAAAGCTTTGAAGCTTTTCTTTGCCAAATGAATTTCAAAAACAATTTGCCTGCGCACGCACTGCGCAGAGCATACCCGCTATGCGCATGCCCGTAAAGGGTATAATGAAATTTTGCACGTGAGGCGCGTGCAAAGGCGCAGCCTTTGTTGTTGTTATTTACAGTTGCTGCTGCTGTTGTTATTGTTATTGTTGCTGTTGTTATTGTTGTTATGGGTTGGTTAAAATTTCACTTGGTGTTCATTTAAGGAAATGTCGAGAAATGTCCATTTTGGCAACGGTTCGGCGATATTTCCTTAAAAGATTTTTTTTCCAACGCCATGGCAAATGGAATTGTGGGTGAAAAGTTCAAATGTCAGCCAAGACTTTCAAACAAAAGGTAAAAGTTATACAAAAAACAAAAAAAAAAACAGAAAAAACAACAACACAAAACAACAATAACAACAAACAAATAAAAACCGTAAAAGAATTGCCAATGATTTTTTATGCAAATCATAAATCAGGCATTGAGACATAGAAATGGAGATGGAAATGTAGACGTGAAGCGAGCAAAAGTGCAAAGTGATTGGAATGACGGCGCGTTTGACTGACTGACGGACAGACTGACTGATTGACGCGGCAGCTATCCCTGCTCTCTGTGAATCATTCGCACATTTTGCACACTTTCCAGTTATCCCGAAATAATTAACACAAAGAAGAAGATATCTGCGCTGTTTGTCTGGGGCCATAATTAATTTTAACATGGTTTAATTTCATTCACGCACAAAAGAAATCTTCGGGTGGTATTACCCAGCGATCCATTTTTGCAGTTCCATCTTCAACTCTCTACACTTGAGATTGAGACCTGTTTTGTGGTCGTCCCCCTCCCCACTCAATGACCTGGGCATCATTAACACAGCAACTCCCAGTCGCAGTCGCAGTCAGAGTCTCAGCAACAGCTTCAACTTCCTCCAACTCCAGCTCCAGCGAAGCGGCAAGTGGGTTTCAATAGAAATTAGCAAATGTGTCGCATCATTAGCCACAAAGCCATATAGCCGGGTTTCAAATCAACTGCTGGAAGACTCTCAAATGCTGTGGCAACTGCTGCTTCTTCCCCCATTTGGGGTGACAGCAAGAGAGAGATGTGGTTGTTGTCATTTCACTTCGTCGCCGTTTGCGGTTTTTGGCGCCGGATTAGCTTGAGGATGCGGGCATCCAAAGTTGTTGTTTATTTATTTATTTATTTTTATCTGCGCACAAAATTTCACCTGAAGTCTCTGTTTTGTTTTGTTTTTCTTTTTTATTTTTTCCAGTATTCGGGACTGTTATATAACTCTATTTGGGTTGGGTAGGTGTTAGCTGTTGATCGTTGATGATTTATTGAGTTATGACAGTGGGTTAAGTTGTGGCCAAAAGTGTTTATTTTGCAGATGGAAGTGCGCAAAATATGAGAGGAGAAATATGCAAGGCACTTGGCGAAGCTCTTCAAAACTAAAAAGTGAGAGAGAGAGAGAGAGAGAGAGAGAGAGAGAGAGAGAGAGAGAGAGAGAGAGAGAGAGAGAGAGAGAGAGGGAGAGAGAGGGAGAAAGAGAGAGAGCGAAAGAAGTTTAAATATTGTTTGCAAATCTATTGCGGTTTTCATTTAAGTCATAAATTAAATTTTTCTTTCCATAAATTGCACTAGAAATTTTAGCAAATAAATCAGTTATTTAATTAAATTAAAATAGTTAAAAGTAAAACTCTTACTAATAAATTCCTTCAATAAATGATATAGAAATATGGAAAGAAATAACTCTAATATTAAGAGCATATATATAAATAATAGTTTAAATTTGGGTACTATTTATAGAGCTTATAGTATGAACAATTTTTCATGAAATAATATAATATATAATATCTTATCTAACTTGCAGTGTAATAAGTTTATAGCAAGCTAGCTGCTTTCTCCATAAGTTAAAGAAACTTTCAGTTAAATCATTAAGCAGAACAACCTTAAAAATATGTATTTTCAGACTGCTTAGCAATCTTAAACTCAAATTAATAATAAAGCTGTATAAACTGCCATTGAAAGAGCTCCACTTGATTATCGTAAGTGATTCCCTTGCAAAGACTTTCGCCAAGGCAAAGGCTTGACAAAGACCTGCCGGGAGAGACGTGCAGTTCCTTTCTAAGCGTTAAAACCATAAATCTCACCTCTCTCCTGGGCCAATTTGGCAAAGAAAAAGAGTTTGCTATTTGATCAAATATATTTTCACACTTGCCTCATATATCAAGCGGGCAATGGGGCAAAATTTGCACTACAAATGATTTCAACACCAAAAGGCCGCCAAGAGGCAGTCAAGAAGAAGAAGAAGAAGAACAACAACAACAACAACAACAGCAAGACAATGCTGAGTTATGGGAAACACCGAGCGCATGTTGTACAAATTTTCTAAGCCCCCACAAGCAACAATAACAACAGAGCAGCTAGACAGTCAGTTAAACGCCAACGGACAGCGCAGAATCAGAACAAAAACAACAACAACAACAACAAAAACAACAACTAGTAAGAATCTAAAAAAAAGCGCGCAAATCTTCAAAACTCTAAAGCAAAGCATAAATCTCCTGACGCCTTTCTTTCGGGGGCGGCTCGAGTTCGACTTCGAAGTTAAGTTTTGCTTTGCTTTAGTTTGGCGCAAAAACAAAATGCTGCATAATTTTTGCGGACCCCAAAGACGGGGAAAAAAATAATAATAAATAAAAAAAAAAATAAAAAAAGAGAAGAAACAGAAAGAACGAAAAGAAGCAAATAAATAAAAATAAAAGCCAAATGGATTACAATAATAATTTTTCATATGCAGATTTTGCTACAGTAAACTCTTGCCGCTGCAACAAGTTGCCAAAGCCATGAATAATATTTCATTTCGTTGAGCATTTGGAAATGCTGTCTAGCCTACGCCTGAGCTCAATCAAGCTTAAGTGATGGGCTGCTAGATGCTCTGTAGACAGTTGAAGTCGTTGCTTTGTGAGAAGTCGATAATGTCAATGGATTCTAGGTTTGATCAACCTATCATTTGCATCCATTCTATGCTATACATTAATCTGGGATCTATTCTTCTATGTAAGCTGCTAACTTTTGTATTAGCTTTATAAGTTTGCTAAATTTATTTTCTAGAAATGTTTAAAGTCCGAACTTTGTGGCCCTTTGCACAGTGCGTTGTTTCGAACTCTCTTTCATTTAAATAACTGCAATTGCTTATACTTTTCATGCGTTTTAAAATTGTAGGGTATGAAAAGGGTAGTCGAGTGGGCTGCTTCTATTTGATGCGCACTTCTGAAGCAACTCAGCGACGCCAATATGTTGCAACAAATTTGCATTTGACTGCGACTTGAACTTCCACTCCACTCCAGGCAAACAACCTCCATCTGCACTACCATCTGCAGCACAACAACGCCACCGCCACCACCACCACCACCACCACCACCATCAGTTCTACACTGTCCGTTGTAGCCGTTGTATCATTGGCCATGCAAACTCAAAACGTTATCAACTTGAGGCTGCAAAGAATTATTATGCTCTCTGCTAAATATAATAAAAACAAACCGGGCATAGTTTGAGTTTCGAGTTGGAGTTGGAGTTGCAGTTGATGTTGGAGTTTGCGGTTGGCCACAGGCCAAACTCCACTTCCACTTGATGGACTTTAGTCAAAGTCAAGTTGGAGTTCAAGTTCTTTCCCCGACAGTTTCTGCATAATGCAAGTCAACGATGTTCGATGCTCGTACGTCGTTGTTGATCGTCGATCCGTGGCAGTCAGCCAGCCTCATCATCATATTGCCAATAACGCATGGATTTGTGCAATAGATTTATTGAATTATTGCTTTGACCGTGGCAGGTACATGGCTCCACTTCACTCTGTGCACCTCAACTTGGCATGCCATAGTATTGGGAAAAATGCATTTGAGTGGGTGATAAATTCAAAGCGAAGCGTTCCACAGCCAACTCTTCCCCAGCACACACATAGTCATTATACCAAGCGGCCATAAAAGAAAGCTGCTGAAGTGCCTCAACGCTGATCCAACTCAGCGTTCGAGTTCGAGTTAGAGACAGACTTAAAGTTGGAGTTAGAGTTGAAGTCCAGACTTCATGATAAGTCCAATTAAAGTTGCTGGACTGAAACATGAAATAAGCAAAACATTAAGCAGCAAAACGAATATTAAATACCCTATAAAGATATGTGTATAACTGAAGAGCATTTGACTGCAGCAAGCGCTTTGTGCATTCGTTATTCTCTCTTTTAGGAGAGCAAAGAGTTTAGCATAACAATAAAATGTTCGCTTTAGATTTTTGTCCTAAACGGCTGAATTGGGGCCGGGCCATCATAAGCAAATAATCAAGCCATAAATCTCTATTGGCAATGAGCGATTTACGTTTTTGTCCAGATTTTCGACATATATATTTATATATTTTTATTTTTATTTAATTTTTTTTTTTGAAAGTAAAATCTATGAAAATATTCTGCAATTATTTGGCAATTTGTGGCCCAGAAATTGCGATGATTAATTGCCTTACAGTCTAACAGTCAGCTGTGCCCTGCTGCTCCAAATTCTGTTTGCTTGGATATTTAAATTTCAAAGACAACAACAACAACAACAACAACAAGTCAACCTGCTGCGCATCGAGAGATTCTCGCACCGTTAAGTGCACTCCAGCTCCAACAACGTCTCCAAGCTCAAGTCCGACTCCCAGTTGATTGCTTGAGGCGCACGGGCTCAAGTGCGATGTTGTTGTTGTTGTGACTGTTGCTGTTGTTGTTGTTGGCCATGGCTTAGAGTCTGGTCTGCCCTGCAATTGCTTTGATTTCTCCAGCACAATTACAAACGCTGACAGTAGCCGACCGATCTTCAACTTCATTAGAGAGATTTCGATATTGTTTGAATGCCACTGTATATGTAATTCACATACATATATGCATGTATGCATATAATTGGTAGTCAGTGTAGCTGGCTGACGGCCTGGCAACCTGGCGGCCTGGCACTTCACTTTCCAACTATGACATGGCAATAATAATTGCGTTGGCCAGGGGCCATATGCCCAGGTGAGGGGCACAAACAGGAGTCCGCTTTACGGTAGCGCTTTAATACACCTCGAGAGCGAAAGAGTCACAGAAGCTTTCTGGGTTGTGAGAGGAGAGGGGAGAGAGCATGTGGAATGTGGAGCATCTTGTGAGTCATCTGCACAGTCTGCTCCGGTTGTTTCAATTAATTGTCGCTTTGTCGCCTCATTAACACATTCAAGCGCAATTTAGTCTTATTCACAGCGACTCGATTGCCAAAAAACAAAAACTTCTCATATAATATAAAATAATAATATATAATATAATAATAATAATAATAATAATAATAATAATAATAATAATAATAATAATAATAATAATAATAATAATAATAATAATAATAATAATAATAATAATATATAATAATAATAATAAATATAATAATAATAATAATAATAATAATATTAATATATAATAATAATAATAATAATAATAATAATAATAATAATAATAATAATAATAATAATAATAATAATAATATAATACAAAATAATCAATTAATCCATTTTACTAAGTTAAGCAACATGCTTATAGTAACAAGAAGAACAAATATTTGTAAGAATTAACATTTATTTGAGAAACAGTTTTAATTATTAGAATAACTACAAAACAGACAATAATCCTATTAAAACTAGACAGTATAATACCCTGTACAGTCTCTTAAGTTAAGTATTTTGTTTATAATATAAGCAATTAGCTAACAGCTGCTTCAAGAATTCTCTATTGAAACATTCTTATTGCAAATGAATTCTTTGATTGTACAGATACTCTAACAAAAGCTGTGTGCTACGTCACTTCATTTACCTATGCATGTATCGCAGTCATTCGCTGTCTCGCTCGCACAGTTGTGCTGGCTGCCAAGAGCAAAGCTTAAGCGATTCAATGTAGAACTTTACTTTCTGATTATCTTTCTTATTTAAAGATCGATCTTGCTGAAATTTTCAGCATTTCTTCAATAAGTTATTTTTCAGACAACTGTTAAGTTAGAAATAGTATATGCTGGCATCTAGGCATCCAAAATCTAACAAAAACTCGGTCTGGAGAGCATATACAGGAACTATCATGTCAAATTTGGCGTCTCTAGCTCTTGTAGTTGCTGAGATCGACTTGTACAGATAGGGAGACAAACAGATATTGCTCAATCGAGAATATATATACTTTATAAGGTTGTAGCTGCCTTCTTCTGCTTGTTACAAACATTTGCACAAAGTTATTATACCCTTTTTAGACCATTTTTAATAGGCACAGGGCATAAATATGCATTATGTGACAACTTCTAGACATTCTACTTTACTTACCTTTACTTGAGTTTCCCTAATTTACAGCTTTTATGTCTTAGCAAATTCACACTTTTTTACTTAAAATAAATAAACTAAAAATTGTTTCTTCATTGTTATCTAACTTATTTTAAAGCTTCTTTTAATATTCTATAAAAAATAGTGTTTAGTAGTTCTCTGTGTGTGCAAATAAAAAGTCAAAAATGAAGAAGTGCCAGTGAAATATCGCATGCAATAAATGTGAGTGTCAGTGTCAGTGTCCGTGTCCGTGTCCGTGTCTGTCGTTTGTGTCCAAGCAATTTCGCTTGGGTAAATGAACATTTATTGCAGTGCATTAAAATGCACTTATTCGAGACAAAGTGAAACTATTTGCTGGGGTCAAGTTGACAGGTACAAATAACTTTTGTGTGCAGCGCCCCAATGGGTCCATTTACTACATTGTGGCGCAGTCCCCCTCCTGCTGCTGCTGCTGCTGCTGCTCTTACAGGTCAGAGCGTCACGCTTGATTCGTGCGCTGTTATGATATTTTAATAAGATCTGGCAGCGCCGTAAAGACGTTGCCATTTGTTTGGTTATTGGCAGTTTAACTGCGCAAATATGCAGGCACAGTTAGTTACCATACACGACTAGACTATATATAATAATAGTTGTTTGGCCCGATGCAACACAACAACACAACACAAACAACAACAGCAACAACAATCGAGTGAGATATTTAGATTAACAGGTTGTTTTCATTACAATTCGTGCTTTTTAACAAGCAAAACGTGCACTTTCTCCGCACGCAGAGCCAATAATTTTCAGTGCCTGGCTCTATGTCTCTGCGTCCCCTGTAACTCTAGCGATGCCAACTTACTCCCAGACTCCTTGGCGTGGAACAATAGTCACATTGGCAGCGACAGAGGCGGAGATAGAGGCGCAGACAGTGGCAGAGACAGAGACAGTGGCAGAGACAGTGGCAGAGACAGAGACAGAGACAGCGACAGTGGCTGAGACAGCGGCAGTGGCTGAGACATTAACATTGACTTTACACGACTTTGGAGCGATCGGCATTGGTAGCTTCATATTTTTATTGTTGTTTCGCATTTGCGCATTGTAAAGAATGTTTGTATTTTGTTTTGTTTTGTTTTGTTTGCCTCGGATCGTGCCTGTGTCCTTAAACTCTTGTTTGGTAGCTCTGCCATAACGCATCTTTTTTTTCAGTTGTATAAAACAGAGACGAGCTAAGGAGTAGTTTGAAATCAGCAGGCGACTTGTAACATGAATATCATTGATAACTCTTAATCTACAATTTCATTTGAGAAAGTCTACTTTTTTTCTTTTATTTTTTTTTTTTTTTAATTTTGTTGTACAAATAATAGTAGAATATAAAAAAATACACAAAATAAATACAAATACAATGGACTACAAAATACACAGATGTTCGTATCGTATGCATTTAAATGCAAATCAATAACAATTATAGCTAGAGATTGGCTAACAAGGATACAATGTGTGGTAAAGCCTTTGAACTTAAAATTAAATAATTGCTAAACAACTAAATGATAACAATTAACAATAGATACCAAATTTGAGGGTAGATATTGCAACAATTTACAACTAAACATCATAAGAAGGACTTTCAAGACTTGCAACTTGGCGAGAATAAATTGGCATTACTTATTCGATATCGAGGGGCAAAAGGAAATTAAACAAATGAAATACAAATATTAATTGGAATGTGTGTGTGTGTGTGTGGAGCATGAGAGAGCGTTTTAGGAAACTACTTTGATCTAAACTCTATAAAGCAGAAGTTTTCCTTTTCAGTTAAAGATCTAATGTTGCACTTAGTAACAGAAGCTAGTTAATAGTTTTAAGGTAAAATATTTGCTATTAGTTATGTATTAATTGTTAAAAATGCAGCAGCTTAGTTATATGTTTGCTTAGAGTATTAAGTAGAGTATTGAAACTTCGTTGTTTGGCCAAAAGAGTTTCGTTTTGGCCATTCTGGCTTGCTGCTTATGCAAATAATGCGGCGTTGGGTCACGTTTATGGGTTGTACGTTGTAAAGTGTCAATTTCTCAGATGCGCAAACCACAAATACACACACACAAGCACACACAAATACACACACAAACACACACACAAACACACACACATATATATACATATACATATTCAGTGTAGGAATGCAGAACGTGCAGCTTATGTCATAATCGTTGAGAATCCTTGCCGCGCTCTGTTGGGTGTTAATGTCCCACATCCTCCATCCTCCAATGTGGCCAACGCGCAACGTTTTTCCCACATTTTCGCGTTTTGCCATGTTTATGGCCATTTGTTTATGGTGTTTGGCTACTGTGCACTTGATGCTGCCTCTTCTCTGCTCGTTTTCACATCTCACCGTCTAGAACAATGGATAGTTTGCATGTAATCGCGTCTCCCTACGCTCTGCTGTGTGTGTGTATCTGAGATTTCTGACTGCGATGTGTGCAGGACATGAGTTGAGCCCTGGCAAAACCAAAAAAACACAAACTATCTGCTCGCTCATGCTAAGCTAAGCTAAGCGAGCTGACAACAAACATGAAAGCAGCAACAACAATCACGAATCTTGTTGGCAAACGAGCGAACAGAGCCGCCAATGAGGTAGCTAAATGAGCGCCGCTGCCTGAAAGTTAACAAATTGCGGCTTTATTACCAACATCTCACTTAAAACTTAACTCAACTCCAAAAACGAGCTGAACGTAGCCCAGGCCTGATAGATGTGCCCGCCAAAAAAACAAAAAAAAAAGCACAAAAAAAAAAACTCAAACGAAAGTCGGACCCATTAGGATAACTATCGCGTGAGAGCGGAGGCGACTCGGCTAGAGGTGTGTGTGTGTGTCTGTGTGTGTGTGTGTGTGTGTGTGTGTGTGTGTGTGTGTGTGTGTGTGTGAAGGGGACCTGCCTTCTTGCAGGGCAACCGTTGCTGATCCTGACTTGCCGATGCTCCACCACAGCTAAGTGGGCTAAAGTAATGAGCCAACGCTGACGCCGACGCCGACGCCGACGCTCCTCCCTGGCAGCTCCAACTCCATCTCTAACTGCAGCTGCCGCTCCGCCAGATCTCAAATGGTGCGATTGCTGACTGGCGCGCATGCGCAATAAACAAACACGCCATGTTACCGTTGCCTGGCATCCGATTCGAGAGCACTGTGGAATCAAAGTCCTTTCAAATCACCCAAAAATAAGAGTGAGTTCAAGTGGGAAACAGATTTCAGCTGAACTCGAATTAATCAAACTTTTGATGGAGATTATTGAAACTGCTTTATGTAGAAAGTTATTACAGCTCTTTAAAATATTTTAAATATCATATTAATCGCTTCGTTTCAGTTGCAAACTTTACAACTTTAAAGTAAATTAAATTAAAAATGTCTTGCTACAATGTTTTACTTTAAATAAATAAACAAATTTTCTCTTTATGTTGTTGCAAAATTCGTAATAAATTATTGAAGAAAACTTTACAACTTTAAAGTAAATTAAATTAAAAATATTTTTTTTTAAATGTTTTTCTTTAAATAAATAAGCAAATTTTCTCTTTATGTTGTTGCAAAATTCGTAATAAATTATTGAAGAAAACTTTACAACTTTAAAGTAAATTAAATTAAATATTTTATTCTAAAATGTTTTTCTTTAAATAAATAAGCAAATTTTCTCTTTATGTTGTTGCAAAATTCTTAATAAATTGTTGAACAGGGAAGCTTTTAAATTAAAGTGAAAAGGTGCCAGAAATTCGTAAATTTCAGAATTATAATTAATAAACTTTATTATAATTATAATTAAATTTGTTTATTTATAACTCAATTAATTATTTTTTATTTGATTTAATATTAATCATAGAATCTGCTCTATTATTTCATTTCATTATTTAAAGCAATTCCACAGTTTTAAGCCAAAAGTTCGTAAATTTCACAATTTAACGAACTTGTAAAAAACTTTATTAAAAGTATAATTAAATTTGTTTATTTATAACTCATTTAATTGTTTTCTATTTTGTTCTATGATCCCTAGAATCTGCTCTATTATTTCATTTCATTATTTAATTTGATTTGATTCCACAATTTTAAGCACTTTCCCTGGGGTTTTGTGACCATTGTGTGCATTATGAACTGTTAGTTTGGACTTGGAAGCTTATTGTTTTTGGCCATGCTTTCAGTTGGTGTCAGCTGGTGGGAGTTTCGCTTGCCAGAAATGAAATAATAATTATTATTAACTATTAGCGTTCGCTGGTAGCTAGCCCACAACCAAAGGAAGCGGCAAGCGGCAAGCGGCAAACTGATGCTGATGCCGTTGCCGATGCAGCAATTGCCACCATTTGGGGACTGCAAATGCTGGACTTGGCAGCACTTGGAGCCGCTTTTGATTGTTTATGACCTTAAGTTGTCGTGCCGCAGTGAAAAGGTCATCATTAAGCTCTGTGCCTCGTTGTGTTGTGTTGGCTTAGTTAGTTAGTTGTTTTGGTTTCCTTTTTTTTTTGGGGGAGGCGGTGTCTAATTTGTGCCTGCAATCTCAACTTCTGTTTATTTTTACTTTTTTTTTTGGCAGATGCGGCGGCATTTTGCCATTTGTTGTTGGATCTGCCTTTTGATTTTTATGATGTTTTAATTTGTTGCACGTTGCAGTAAATTTTGTTTCTCTTGTCTGAACGACTATTATTCGATTGTTATTCGATTATTATTGGCAATGGGCAAACAGGTTCAATTGTCCATTGTCGCTTTGAACTTTGGCCAGCCACTGAGAAAGTTGAAAGGGATTGTCTGCACTGAAGTTGGGCAGTGACACAATTATGCATCAATTATAATCCCCAAATGGACAGTTTCCCATCACTTGTCGGCTTGCCATCAACAGAGCCCAACAGCATCGATTGTTGTCGTAATTCAAAGCGATTCCCGGCCAAAAGCCGACATACTCCCATTTTTTTTTTTTTTTGTTTGGCTTAAATCTACAAAACTTTTGGGTTTTGGTTTTTTGATCTTGTACCGCAATAAATAAATCCTCAAAAGCTAGAAACTTCCTCAAATACACACAACACTTGAGTGACCAGCACAACAACAACAACAACAACAAGAACAACAAAAGTTGAAGCACATACAACAAGTCCAAAACTATCCCATCTACAACACATGTCGCCGCCAATTAACAAAAACCCAAAACAACATTTAAAAAAATATTTACCAAACCAAGAAATTCGCTGCCAGATGAACAAGAAATCGGAGAAAAAATAAAAAAAAAAATAAAGAAGGATTAAAATCAAAATTGAGAAAATGCTTTCAGGCTAATCCCAGCGACATGCGCAACGTTTGCGTCTCATGTTCTCCAGCCTATGTTGTTGTTATTAGTGTTGTTGTTGTTGTTGCTGTAGCTGCTGGACACACACTTGTCGGTTGCGCTCAAAGCGACATTTCCCACATCAAAAAGATTTCGTCACGCATAATATTTATTTTTGTTTTTTGTCATTTTGATATCCAAGGGTTTCATTTGAAAAATTTGTTTCAAACGAACAAACGGGGCGCCAGCGACAGCGTAGTACCGTGTAGCAGTATTTCTTAACTGAAAAGTGGGTAAGGCGACAGTCAAACTCAATCGACTTGATCTGAGTGCATTCTATAAAGAGTTTTGTAAGCAAATTTGGTAACTCTTAGAGTCCCTGAGATACTAATGAACAGGCGGACAGACAGATAGACAGACAGACACACACACAGACAGACTATAGCTATATCGCCTCGCCTCTTCATGCTGATCAAGAATATATATACTTTATAGAGTCTGCCACGCCTCATTCTGCCTGTTAAGCACACTTCACTTTCGCCAAACCTAGAAGACTCTGCACTTTTACTACAGGGTCGAAAAAGATTTGAAATTATTAAGTCATGCAGAAGACAATTGGATCATTTGTTTATAAGGTGTGTTTTTCTGACTGCGCCGCATGTGCAACAGGTTAAAATGAGTGACGTGTTTCGTTGTTGTTGTTGTTTTTATTGTTATTGCTGTGTTGCTGTTGTTGTTGCTGTTGTTTGGGTATTTGTCAACGGTACCGTTTTTTTGTTTGTTTTATATTATTATTATTTTTATTATTATTGTTTTGGTTCACTCTTTTTTACTTGAGTGAAAATCAGCTTAAATATAATTAATGGCTGGCATTGCCCATTGACAAGTCCATTAAAAAAGCTTTTGCGGAATCTTGATTGACTTGTTCAGGGATAACACGCTTGACTGCAAACTCAGCTAGAATAGTTTTGGGTGCTCTAAGAAATTCTATTGCAATTATAGATTGGAGTATATTTATGATAAATTATAATAACAGATGAAAAGTTGAAGAGAAAAGAAATATGCAAATATTACATATTATTCTAGATATATTTCTATTATAAAAAGTATTCTAAATTTTATGAAAAGTTATAATAAAAGATGAAAAGTTGAAGAGAAAAGAAATATGAAAATATTACATATTATTCTAGATATATTTCTATTATAAAAATTATTCTAAATTTTATGAAAAGTTATAATAAAAGATGAAAAGTTGAAGAGAAAAGAAATATGCAAATATTACTTATTATTCCAGATATATTTCTATTATAAAAAGTATTCTAAATTTTATACTTTCTCTATTATTCTAGTTAAAGTCTTTGCTTCTGTAAGCAGCATTCTAGAGCTCATCCTTCTAGTATTTAGGTATCAATTCTTTTGCTTTTTTGATATATTTCTATTATAAAAAGTATTCTAAATTTGATACTTTCTCTATTATTCTAGTTAAAGTCGTTGCCTCTTTAAGCAGCATTCTAGAGCTTAGAGAAATCTGTTATTTTGTGAATAAGGAAATGAGCTGGCAGTATTACATTTATTACATTCATTAGCAATGTAATGCATTTTTGTTTTTTAGTGGCCCACGATTTGGTTATTATGATCCTGGCCAAGTGTGCATTTTGAAAGACTTAACTGAGCTTTAACCCATTGTGATGAAGCCTGCGGCAGATCTCTCAGCTGTGTCTCAGACTGCGTTTGTCGCTCTGCGTTGTTGTTGTCGTTGTTCTTGTTGCCGTTGTTATGACTAATAAAATGTTAACATGCAAAACATTCGCGCAGACAAACAAAAAACAAAAAAAAAAAACAAAATGAAAAAATGTCAAAAGCCAACAACACGGTTTTGATTATGGCCCACACGTTGTTCCTGCAGTGAGACAAACAGACAGACGAGCGGAGAGACAGACAGACGAGCGGAGAGACAGACAGTCAGTTAGTCAGTTCAGTTCAGTTTCAGTTCTTTTCAGTTCAGTTCAGCTTCGTTTTATTCCCTGCATCGGCTTTGGTGTTGTGTTCTGTTTTTTTTTTGGCCAAAAGATCAATGGTCAACTTGTGGCAGTGTTGTGATTGCGTTTCCCTGCCTCACCTGCCCCCCTGTCCATTTGCTTTGCTGCTTAACCTGTTGCATGATTCATTTGCCTGAGTTACGAGCTGTGTTGTGCCAATTCTTTGATTTGCGGGGCGCGTGCCTGTTATCAGTGGCCTGTGCAACGGTTTGCAACGGTTACTGACATCTCAGCGCTCTGACAAAGGGCCTCCTCCCTCCCCCTTGAAAGCAATTCCGATTGCAGGCCAAGTCAGAAACAAAGTGTTTGGCTTTCACCTCGCTGCTTTTCTGCTGCTTGCGTCTATTCCTATCAATTAAATTCATTAAATGCATAATACGTTTCTCGATTTTTTTTTTGTACCTCAGCTCAATTAAAACTCATTAAATCATTTACAATATTCATAAAATAACAATAAAAATCGAAAAGAAAAGAGAAACGAGACGAGACGAGTAGATAAAAAGCCGCAATAGAACGGCGTCGGGGCATTGGGCAAATGCTTGGAAACTCTAATGCATTTGTCATGAACCTGCCAGCCTGTAACGGCGGCGACGGCGGCGACTTGGAGTCGACTCCAAAGAGTCTTTGCAATGACCGCGACCTGCTCTCCATTGTGCACATGATGAGGCTGAAGCTGAGGCTGAGGCTGTGGCTGTGGCTCAGTCTGAGGTTGAGGTGGAAACCTCGGCCCCGTTGGCGGCCAGCAACTACACGCTAATGGTCAACAACTACTACAACAACAACAACAGCAATAAATGGAAAAACTTGCAGCGCACGCTGCCAACATTATAAAGAAATTGTAATAACAATAATGGCTCAATAATTTATTGATAAAGCCTCGATGTTGCAGTTAAAGTTGTAGGCAGAGGTCGACTACTAATGTGTGTGTGCTTGTGTGTGTGTGTGTGTGTGTGTGTGTATGTGTGTGTGTATATCAAACGGTACTTAGCGAGTATTTTGATTTTTTGGTAACTTCATTTCATGCGAGAGTCGAGTCCACAGTGCGCGTATTGAGCCAAATCGCTGGCCTCACAGAATCGTGACTCCCACATTTTAACCCTTGACCTCACCACGAGCGAATGAAGTTAACTGGATGCCAACTTTACCCTATAGCTTCCCCCTTCTTCCCCCTTCTACACACTGGCTGTCCACTACATTCCACCCGTTGTCTGAATCGTTTGTTGTACCTGCTTTCTTTAACAAAAAGTAAAGAAATGAAGGAAACATAGGGGAAATACAGCTGAAAAGGGTGGGTAAAAGCGGAGAGGAGTTGGGGGAGTTGGGTAAACCGAAAATCCACAATAATCATACAATTTATTACCTTTGCCTTTGCCTTTTTGCAAATTCTCGAACTCAAAATGACAATAAATCATGTGCACATTTTTTTGATTTCTGTTCCCTTATGTAAGTCGCTGCCATGGCACGAGTCGGTGCATTGTTATGGCTTAAAGGATATCGAAATGGCCCCCAAACCAGAGACAGACAGAGACAGACAGAGACAGAGACGGACAATACCTGCAAGTGGTTGCTGAAAGTAAAGTGTGCAACAGAGCTGCAGGAGAAATGGCAACATCAAATGTCAAGATTGCAAATGCTGACTTCGCAACATGTTGCACCAACATTTACATAAATAAATATATAAAGTGCTATGCTCGTTAACGAGTTCTATTTCAGAATGAATTAACATATGTTTCTATTAACATAAGTAATCCACATATGTTGAGATTTAATTGTTCACTAAATTGGAGTTTTTTCTATAACATAATATAATATTTCGTGTAAAGAATTGAGAAACGATTGAGAAACAACAAAAAGCAGCAATGCAACTGAGTGGCAACGCCCAATAACAAGAAGTGGCAGTGCAACTAAGTGGCAACGCCTTACAAGAAGTATCAGTTCAACTAAGTGACAACGCCTAACAACAAGAAGCAGCAGTGCAACTAAGTGGCAACGCCTAACAACAAGAAGCAGCAGTGCAACTAAGTGGCAACCCCTAACAACCAGAAGCAGCAGTGCAACTAAGTGGCAACGACAAACAACAAGAAGTAGCAGTGCAACTAAGTGGCAACGCCCAACAATAAGAAGCAGCAGTGCAACTAAGTGGCAACGCCTAACAACAAGAAGCAGCAGTGCAACTAAGTGGCAACGCCTAACAAGAAGTAGCAGTGCAACTACGTAGCAACGCTTAACAACAAGAAGCAGCAGTGCAACTAAGTGGCAACGCCCAACAATAAGAAGCAGCAGTACAACTACGTGGCAACGCCGAACAACAAGAAGCAGCAGTGCAACTAAGTGGCAACGTCCAACAACAAGAAGCAGCAATGCAACTAAGTGGCAACGACCAACAACAAGAAGCAGCAGTGCAACTGAGTGGCAACGCCTTACAAGAAGTACCAGTGCAACTAAGTGGCAACGCCTAACAACAAGAAGCAGCAGTGCAACTGTGTGGCAACGCCCAACAACAAGAATCAGCAATGCAACTGAGTGGCAACGCCTAACAAAAAGAAGTAGCAGTGCAACTAAGTGGCAACGCCTAACACGAAGAAGCAGCAGTGCAACTGAGTGGCAACGCTTAACAACAAGAAGCAGCAGTGCAACTGAGTGGCAACGCCTAACAAGAAGAAGCAGCAGTACGACGAGTTGGCAAGGAGAAGAAGTATATGAGAAGAAGTTATCACTGGTAGCTGGAAGCGAGAAGTTGTGCTGAGAAGAAGTCGCTAAGATTGAAATAGAACATGGAAGATTTTGAAGTTCCAAATGCAAATAAAGTTGACTTCTGTACGTTGTGGAAAAAGTTCGTGGAGTGTTGCTATTTGAGGATTTTGTGGATTGTATTTGCTGATAGTTTGGAAGGAGAAATTGGGTGCCTCTCGACAAAGCGTATTTCATATATTAAATTACACTTTATTTAATATACAAAAATTTAACTTGGTTATAGTAAACATCCTACTTGTATTTAAGCATCAATTCTTTAGCTGTATTTCTCTTTATTATTCTGTCGAATGGAGTAAACGAACTTTTTAGCTCTATGCTCCATAATCTTTTCAAATATTGATAAACTTTATTTTAATTTAATTTTATATTTTAATAAATGTTTTATTAGTTTTTATAATTTGATTATTTATCATCTATTTTGATAAGGCTATTCGTCATACATCATTCTTCTTTTGCCACCATTCGCAAATGTTTCAATGCTGTTTAAGCATTTTTAAAATTTTATTTCTATTTGTATACATATATATATATATATATATATATATATATATATTTGCATATATATTTGCATTGCATGTGAAATTCCAAAATCATTTCGGCTACTTCAAACGCAGCCCTTGCAGCGCTACCACCCAGAGGTTGGGGGCCAGCCAAGGTGTAAATGAAAATCATATTTACGCACCTTGGCCAAGCAACAAAACTGTGGCACTCATCACTCCCTGGTGGTGGACACTTGCCGCAGGTGAACACACAAAGAACAACATGGGCAGGAACAACAGCAAGAACCGTAACAACAACCGCAACAACAACAACAACAACAACAAAACACATATATTTTCTCTGCACTTCGTCACGGGTTCCGCTCAAGTTGTTGGTTGTAATTTTTGTGGTACCACATTTGGCATGTTCTAATTTACAAGCGAGTCAGCGACGAATATTGAAAATAAGAACAACAAAAAATAAAACCGAAAGGAGCAGCGCCAAATATAAACCAATCACGTCAGAGGGTGGTAGAGGGGGGCGGGCGCCGGAGTACTGCAGTGGAGTTCAGGGCGCATTACGTGCTTGTAAATTCAAATTTTTTGGTTGGGGCCAATCGTAACGTTGGCTTTCATTCGTCGGTGTCTTGGTCAGTTTTGCTTGTTTTCGTGGTTCATTGAGCCGCGTTCCGTGCATAAATTAATGAAATATGAAAAGGAGCTTGTTCTCGAGGGGGGTAAGCGGGGGTAAGCGGTGGTAAGCTAAGGGGAACAGGAGACCGCACACAATGTTTAACATGGTTTATTAATTCAATTTGTGCCTAAATTAACGTGTAAGTGCTTAAATATTGAGTTACCGGCTATATGACAACAGACGGACGGACGGACGCTTAACTTCTCAACTTCTTCACTTCCTTGTCGCTTGTCTCTTGTCTCTTCTTCTGCGGTTGCGTGTGCCAATGCCATTGACTTTTCTTAACAACTTTGATTTCTGTTTTATAGAATTTAGAGTACAGTTAACAAATATGGAGTATAACACAGAAATATTGAGATATAAATAGAAACTGATAGATATACTAGATATACAAGATATAAATAACAATTTTACTAGTTAAATTTAGTTTAAATTTATTCTACAACTATACAATAAATACAACAAAATAGCAATAAAGTGCTGCAATATAGACAAAGTGAAATCATTTTTGTTTTCCCCCATTTGACAAACAGATTTAATTCATAATATCAATCAAACATTGGCAGGTCGTTTGCTTGCCTGTTAAGCCACCGGCTGGCGACATTGTGGATTGTCACCTTATCACTGCACGCCACATGGGGCATGGGGACGCTATCATTGGCACATCTGGCGTTAAAATTCCAATTGCGAGAGTTTTGCTTAAGCCCGCTTACGCCCCCATAAGCTTTGACTAATTGCCAAGGAAATCGCTCGGTCGATAAAATGCCTCTCAACTTGCATTTATGGCGCCGAAACAAAACGAATTTATATAGAAAAAAATTTTAATACCTATTTTCATTTTGGTCAAGCAATCTGAATCGTGTTTTATTCGAAATGTAACTGTTCTCCAAATATTATTAATCGACCACTTTACGCATTCTGAATGTGCAAATCATGCCACAATATATTGCAAACTTGCAACGTGTATGCGTCGCTTGTTTAGTCATTGGTTTCTATTTTTTTTCTTCTCTTTTTTTTTGGCGATTTGCAATTGAAAGAACAACAAGCATTTTGTCTAGACATGCCATGTTCAATTTGGCCTTAAATTGCAGACTGATTTTTGGGTTCTTCTAAAAGAAACCACAACTTGAACTCTACGAGAATGATAGAGTTGCAATTAATAGTTTAATTAAGTATATGATGATGGCAAACAGAATGTTTTTATAGCCTGTTATGTTAGTTTTGGGGAAAATGTTTGACTGTCTGTATGAATGCATTGATTGCAGCAACTATAAGAGCTAGAGATACCAAATTTGACAGAAAGTATTCGTAACGTATACGTAAAGTATAAGTAACGTATACCTTCCGCAGAACAAGTTTATTACAGATATTGGATATTTTCCATACCAATTATTGCCAAATTTCGCTACGTAGCTGCTACTAATTTAGCAGCTGCTTAGCAAATACAATGGAGAAGCAATACTGAAAGTTTCATCAAGTTCGCTCTATAAATAAGAAAGATATTCAGAAAAGAAAGACAATTGAAGTGCTTGCGATTTGTTCGTTGAGAGTGATGTAGCATTCAGCTTTGGAACAAGCAAACAAGCCTAATGAAACTGAGCTGATTGCTCGGCTTAAATTGCGTTCGATTTGAGGAATTGCCACTGAAAATGTATTGGGAATTGGTATATCTAACTCTACTTTTACTATAGAGAACTGTAGGGTATTACTCTGTCGCGTGTGTTCTACTTTCATTACATTGTTATATATAATTGTAACAAATTTCTTGCCTAATAAATATTATAAATACATAGAGCAAATATATTTGTTGTATATTTATTAAGCTGTTGTATTTATGTTGACTTTGCACTGATTTAACCAATTAATTTATGATGAATATTAAGTTTTTCTTAATTAATCATTCTTAATAATATATTAATTAATTGCAAATCATTCTTTTACAATAATATACTGCAAATTATGTAGTCAAGTTAAATTGCTAGTTTGAGTCGAGCTTTTAGGCGAAATTAATGTTGAGTGTGCCATTAGTTGGTATCGCTCGAGTCACGAATTAATCCATTAGTTAGCGCCATGTTAACGATTGATATCGCTATACAGGCGGAAACCCTGACATCTGCCAAGCCCACCCAAAAAATAAAAAAAATAAGAAAAAGAACAACAACAATATCTATGGCGACACTCACTTAGCATTTGATTCATGGACCTACCGTGTCGTCGTACCGTGTTGCTGGCCAATCTCAGCAAATCATTAACAACTAATTAAATTATATAAAGCAGTCATTAATTAAGCGCCAAAAGCAAAGAACGATACCACATTGGATTCTAAGGTAGAGTCAATAGATTTATGTTTGCCAGAGTTGCCTTTCACTTTGGCTTTGGGCTTCGTTCCGTTTTACGTTTAGAAACAAACAAAACGTTTGAACGTTGGCAACGTTGCCAACTGCATAATAATGACAAGAAGTTTGTGCTAAACTTTTGCACTTTGACATGCCGGCTTGGCCCCACCAGGTGCACCACGCAGCAGCGATACAGGCAGCACCACTGCACCCACAATTGGCACGCTTTATGCGGCGGCAGTTGTAAATAATTTAATAACTACATTAATAACAGCAGCAATATGACAATGACAACGGCAACAACAATTGCAACACCAGCATAACAACAATCATAATAACACGCGCTGGATTTTCACTGATTGCAATTTGCCAATGCAATAAAAACTACCGTTTGAGCCACGTTTTGGCCACGTTTGTTGTTTTGCCAATGGTATGAATTGAATGAATGTCATTAATTTGACAACAGCAACCGTTAAATCAGCAATTCAATCACCAGCACAACAACAACAGCAACAGCAACAACAACAACAACCACTCGCTGGCGACAAAAGCAACGGTTCTCGATTCTCAATTCTCGATTCTCAGTTTGGTGTTTCAGTTTAGTTTTTTTTAAACATTTTTTCTGCCTTTTGTTGTTGTTGTTCTGGTTGTTGTTGTTGTTAGCCTCTCGCGGCGTGAGTCTTAAATTACCAACCTTGCCACAATTTTCAATGCGCATTCGCATTCGAATTTGTTTGCAGTAATTGGCCGGCAAAACTGGGAACTGACGACTGTTGCTGTTGCAGTTGCTGCTGTTGCTGCTGCTACCGCACCCATCAGCAACAGTTTCTGCTGCTGCTGCACCACCCAAGCATTCATCGTTCGCCTTTTGCCTTTCAACTTCTGTTACAGGTGTCTCTCTCCCGGTCGTCTGTGTCTGTGTCTGCATCGCCAGACCAAGTTGCTGCCGTGTCAATGACAGTTCAATGTGCTCGCGATTTGTTGCTGTTGCCGTTGCTGTTATTATTGTTGCTGTTGCTGCTGTTGCTATTGTTGTTGCTGCTGCTGTTGTTGTTGCTGCTGTTGCTGGCAACAGTTGTCGCACATGCAAATCGTGACTGTTGGCCAACCGACGTCCATCACAAGTTGCCAAACAAACTTGCCAGTCAGTCAAGTCAGCCGAGAGTCAGCACAGTTAGTCTCATGCCACGTTTACACAGTGCGCGTTATTGCAAACAACCGCAAACTAATTAAGATATTTTCTGCACACAATTAGCAAATTAGCAATTAATAAGTGTATCACTACAATAATAATTTATACTATAGTAATAATAGTATATAGTAATAATAGTAATAAGTAATATCACTTTAGCTTACCTGGTTTCTTTTTTTTACTATATTTGTATATAGTTTTAAAAGTAATAAGTATATAACTTTAGCATACCTGGTTTCTTTCTTTATACTATAATTGATCTCTTGTTTTTTTTGATAACAACTTGAAGTTAGCTGACTTTAAATGCTGTTTATATTTTATATTTGTTTTATTCTCTTTTTTTTACAATTACTGTGATTATTTTGCTTTTTATTTTATATAAAATATTTTATTTTTTCAAATACCAAAGCTGTTTAATACTGTTCATTTCCTTGTAGCCTTAAATTGAACTTTCGCTTCTATATTTGAATTCCTTCTTGAACACTATTTTATTGTATTTTATTGTAACTCACATTTTCTTTTTCTTTTTAAGTATTGCTTTAAATTCCTTAATTATATTTTCTTTAATTCTAATTATTATATCTACACTACATTTATTTACTTTTTACAATGTAGTAACTTGCCAACTAAATGAATTTTCCTTCACAATAACCCTCATTACTTATCGTGTTATGTGGCTTTTTTTGTTAACTGCACAACGTGTAAACACTGGCGGTATCTTTCAGTTACTAAGTTCACTCAGTTAGTGGCTGGCTCTGTAATTTTTCTTACGTTTTTTGGTAGTTGAAATGCGAGTGATTTGCTTAAGACATTTTGATTGATTATTTTTATTTGTATTTTATTTTTATTTGTATTTTTTTCTTTTTTTTTTTACTGTGCGCATGCGCCAAAAAGTGACGACAAAACTGCGATCGCCACTGCAACGCCGCCTGCCTCCCTTGACGCCTTCACATGCTCCTTAAAGTTGCCGCAATGCTTCCTCAAGTTTTGGGCCTGTCAAAATCGCGTTTTGGCCACCAAAGCAGGCGTCGTCGACGATTGAAACAACTTGGCTTTTATGTAGTTGTTTTTTTTGGCCAAGTCATGCGCACAAAAGTCGCTCGCTTTTTATTAATTATTTTGACCCAGAAATTGTTGTTCGATTTGTGTGTTAAGTATTATTATATATGTGTGTATATATATATATATATATATTTATGTATCGGTATTGTGTTTAGCTCTCTTGAGGCAAAACGGAACGCAATCTGACGAACCAAGTGCGGATCTGTATGGGGATCGGCGCGCGTTTGTTGTCAGTTAAATTTACCACCTGTGATGAATAACGTTACATTTTGTTGATTTGCTGTTGTTGTTGCTGGTTGTTGTTGTTGGTTGTTATTGTTGTTGCTGTTTAACGTGATTTATCGTATTTATAAAGTACCAGCGGAATCTGGCATCAGAATCAGACTTTGCCTTTGCCATGCCCACATTAAGTTGATTACTCAGGTGTCTGAGTGCGTGTTTCCCCTCCTCTCTCTCGCTGTCTCTCTCTCTCTCTCGCTGTCTCATCTCTCTCTCTCTCTGCCACTACTTGTGTCTCTCTTTCTGTTTGCTGCTAACTTTGTTTGTGTCTGTGGTGCCATGTACCGTTAATTAATTTGCAAATTGTTATTTTGGTTTAGTTTGAATTTGTTTTGACTAGCGCTGAGTGTGTGTGTGTGTGTGTGTGTGCCTTGGAGGCATGTGAAGAGTTCACATTTCTGTTATGTTTATGTGGGTGTTGAACTGCTAAGGCATCAATTATTTGTAGTAAATATTACAGATTATTACAGAGAAATATTGCTTAGGTCTTTTTGATCTTAGCAAGAATAATAGAGTATTTAAGCTTTACATCGAGCGGCTTTAACTGAGAAGGCTGGCAGTCTTAAATGTTTATAATCTCAATTTATTCTTATCGATTATCTAATTCAACTATTTAACTACTTTTAGTTAGTAAAATATACATTTCTTGAATTGGAATTTATTTTAAACTTCCCTTTCATGTATTTTTTTTAGTTTTTAATTCAGTTAAATGAAATGTTTATCATCTCAATTTATTCTTATTGATTATCCAATTCAACTACTTAACTACATTAAATTAGTAAAATAAACATTTCTTGAATTGGAATATATTTTAAATTTCTCTTTTAATTATTTTTTAAGTTTTTAATTCAGTTAAAACAGCTACAGCTTATGCAAAAGCCCGATGAAGTGAAGATCTTTAGAGAGAGTCAACACATTCCATTGCATTTGCAAAATATACACCACGTGTTAACTGTGTTTATGCGTATATTCTTATCATAATAACAATGTTATATTGCAAATTTTGCTCACACACGCATAAACAAAAGTTCAGTTAAAGCAAAATATGTTTGTAATGAACTAATTCTGATCACACCTTCGGCTTGTCGGCCAGCTTCAGCTTGGAAGTGTGTGGACTTGCTCTGGTTGGCGTCCGCAGGGGGGTTGGCACAATGGTGGCCCGGGAAGAGGGCGGTGCACGTGGCAGCTGTGGCGTTGAGACCGGAAATTGTGCCGATCTATTGCGTCCAGTTGCAACTCCTTGACGCTTTCTAATTAGCTGTAACGGTGAGGTCTTTCGCTCCTGCTTGGTTTGCTCCTCCGACGCGGGCATTATGGCAGGTAGCTCACGTCGCATGCGTGGCGATGGAGCTGTGGGATTGATGCCATGCGAACTGATGCTGCGACTTAGCGCCTCCAGTTGCTGTTGGGCCTCCAGGTTAGAGTCGCGCATCAGTGTGGTAATGCGCTCGCGACTTCTGCGCTCCTGCTCCAATTGCTCCCGCTGTTGGTTGCGTATCTGCTCGAACTCCTGCCAGAATGCCTGGCTAATGCGACGTGTATTGCGATTGAGCTCACGGCGCATGGCATGCACGACTCGTGCATTCCTTGGCAACTGTTCGGCGACCGAATGCTCGGCCATTGTTTTTGATAAAAAGAAATAAAATGAAATTTAGATGCGTCTAAAAGGGAGCTGGAGACAAGTATATGTATATATATAAATATATATAAATATATATGTCTGCTTTCTGATGTCCACATGACGTTTCAGTCTTTGGGCAGCTGATCGATGCGAGTTTTCTAATTGCCCCGCTGCCAACTTTCTTCTTAATTGTGGCGAGAAAAATGAGGCCCGTATCGAAATGGCATGAAAAGCACAACAACACATGTCAGTTGAGAGTATGAGAGAAATTGTTTGTAAGAAGAATATTTGTTCTGTTGTGCCTGTCCGTCTGCCTGTCTGTGTATCTGTGTGAGTTCAGTCAATCAATCATACGATAGAAGCTTGAAAACTTGGCCCAATTGGGCCTTGGCCAAACAATGGAACCAAATGATTGTCTTTGATATAATCGCAGCAACCTCCAATCCACTTCACTTCACTTCACTTCGCTTCACTTCACTTCACTTGACTTCATTTCACTTCAGTCGACTCCAGTCCGACTTTAGTCGACTCCATTTAGCCAAAATGAAAACAAAATTGCCAACAGCGCCGCCTCCTTTTTGTGTGTTTCCTGGCCAAGACGCGCCCCCCGCTGTGCACTTGTCGATGCCAAAAGTTCAACGATTGCCTCCGACTGTTTTAAATGCGGCTACCTAACCAAAGCAAGGCACAAGCCGTATCCCCCAATCCGTTGCCGCACATCCACAATTTATCCTTTATGGCTTTTGTTTCTGCAGAAGTGAAAACAAAAGATTGTCATCATCAACATTGCGAGACCAGGGACTTTGTTGTTGTTGTCTTACGTTTTGCATAAGATCACCAGCTCCTTGATAGTAAACAAGCAAACCCAATAAACTATAATATATAGTTTAGGTATATACAAATATGTATATGTATATATATATACATAGATATATGACTGATCGCCCTAATTGGGTGAAAGTGCTTAGAAAGTGTGACAGTGGTCGAAAAGCTCTCTCATCATTATGTTACCCACTGTCAAATCAATATCTATGGCCTTTACCTTATACCTGTAGCCATATAACATACATCACCCGCATATATAGGCATCCTCAGCAAATCAGCTAGTAAAGCGACTACAACAAACGTCCGTCCGTCTGTCCGCCCGTCTGTCCGGCGCGTCCAACTGTGAGATATTCCCAGGCCAGGCAAGAAAACTAGAACTCAAAATCATACATCACAAGCAATTACCGGCTAAAATGCGGCAGAGTGAGCATCGACTACAACAGCGACTAAGGCAACGACTAACCTTGGCCGCTAGTGAGGAAAAGAGAAATATACAACAACAACAACAACAA
This sequence comes from Drosophila macrospina, assembly GCA_035042075.1. Lineage (NCBI taxonomy): Eukaryota > Metazoa > Arthropoda > Insecta > Diptera > Drosophilidae > Drosophila > Drosophila macrospina. The sequence goes on from JAWNLW010000301.1 coordinate 464,584, forward strand.
CAACAACAACAACAACAACAGCAACACAAATAAACAAGTAAAGAAAAAGATATATATATAAATATATATGTATATAAAAGAGTGGGCTGCTGTTATTATTGTTGCTGTTCATACACTTTGATTGGTCCAGGCATATCGATGATTTGTGCTAAGGAATTTATCGGCAAATTCTTTAGCGATACAAATACTGGGTGCTTTTGAGAGGGAAAACCTTTTGTAAGACACTTTTGTTTGAGGTTTCTAGAAGAAAAGATAAAATTTGTAATTAGTTTTGTATGAATAAAGTAGAAATAGAGTAATTCGATTACTTATCGATATATATCGATAAATGTATGTTGTATATTCTAAATAATACTGAGGTTTCTAGAAGTAAAGACTAAATTTTTAATCAGGTTTGTATGAATAAAGTAGAAATAGAGTAATTCGATTACTTATCGATATATATCGATACATATATATTGAATAGTCTATATAATACTGAGGTTTCTAGAAGTAAATTATTTGTAATTAGTTTTGTATAAATAAAGTAGAAATAGAGTAATTCAATTACTTATCGATATATAACGATATACATATATTGTATTTTCTAAATAATACTGCTAAATTTGTAATTAGTTTTGTATAAATAAAGTAGAAATAGAGTCATTCGATTACATATCGATATATATCGATAAATATGTATATTCTAAATAATACTGCTAAAGTTCTGCTAAAATAATATAAAGTGATAGAATTGAAGTCTAAGCTCTAATTTGCACTTAAATCGAAATTTAATGCACAATTTCTTAAACTATAAATACTTTAATTTTATAAATTTATATACAAAGTAGAGCATTAGCAATTCGTTGTAATGCCTGCGCTGCTTTCGTTTGTTGTTGTTTGGTTTGTTGCGATGTTGTGTATGCCGCACATGCATCATCATACCATCATCCCATTATCACATACCACAAGCCAAGTGAAGCCAAGACAGAGATGGCAAGGCAAGGTAAGGCAAGGCTGCCTGTTGATGCCTGTTGATGGTGGTGGTGGTGGTGCGGTGGTTGCGGCGGCTGCGTTGACTGTGGCGGCTGCTCCTCCTTGGCTGACCGACTGCGGCACTTGAATGCTCGGCATGAAATAAATCGCGTGTTTATTGTGCCAACGGCGATCGCTTCAATGTTGCACATGAAAATTGAACGCAATAGAATGCCACTAATCGATCGGTCCAAGCTTGGAACTGAGCAGACGCTTTGCTTTGCTTTTTCTCTCACTATCTCTCTCTCTTTCGCTCTCTCGCGCTCTCTCTTTCGCTCTCTATCTCTCCTTTGCTTGCCGGCAGCAACAAAATGAAATGTTTCAAGTTCAAATGCAAGGTGCGGAGCTGACCAAGCGGCCAGAAGGAGTGCCAGACTGATTGGACGGGCTGGACAGCTCAGCTGGCTGTTTGGCTGTCCGTCTGTCTGCCTGTCCGTTGTTGGCGACTGGCGCAAGCAATCTTAAAATAATCTAAACGATTTGGCGAAAATCACGTTGCCGTCGCCATCGCCATCGTCGCCGCATAGGCATCAGCATCAGCATCAACATCGGCATCGGCATCGGCATCCACCTGTTACGCCGAGCTCATTTTTAATGCCTACCTCTTGAGGCCCCGCAACAACCACCCCCTGCCCAGCAGCTCTTGGATATATGGAAGGCCAAGGCGGGTCTGGAGCAACTGCTGCGACGGCGGCGGCGGCATTGAGAGCAAATTGCAAAAGCCAAATTCAACGAATGCCGGCGCACAGTTTGGCATTAATAATGAAGCGCAATCAACTCGCCGCCGGCCGTTGGATGGCTCCAACTGCTGACTGCTGACTGCTGACTGCTGTGTGTGTGTGTGTGTGTGTGTACGGCCAGGTGAGGGTGCCTTGATACGTAGCAATCGCTTTGGCTTTGGCTTTGGCATTGGCATTGCACAGATTAAACATTTTTCCAAACACAATGCATAATTTCTCGCTGCTGGGCTCGTTATGTTGTATGTGGTATGTTGTATGTGGTATGTTGTATGTTGTATGTTGTATGTGGTGTGCTGCTCGTTTGGTGTTATTCTAAACGGCTTTTAGACAAAGCATCAGTCCAGAGTCGCCTGCCCGCTGCTCACGCTGCCAATCAATCAATCACGCCGAGCTCTGAACTGAGTCGCCTAGTCATCTGTGCATCTGAGCATCTGAGCATCTGCCGACGCCATCAACATACCCGGAGCGCGTTCCCTCTGTGGTCAAGTGTAATGGTTTTGTCATGATGCAGCATTTAAGCTGCCGCCGCTGATTGATGCAGCGTTTCGTTCGTTCGTTCCACAAGAAAGTGCCAGTTAGGAATTTCACACCACCACCAGCATCAGCCGCATCAGCAGCACCACCAATAATACAACCAACTGTCTATGGAAATTTTGTGTGAGCCACTTGTCTGGCCGACACTCAGTCAATTTTCAGGCAATTCCATGCTCAAGTTCGTTGCCTCAGTCTTTTATTTGGCTCATTTGATTCCTTCTACATTTTGTTATATGCAATTGAATTTGTTTAAATGTATAACTTAAATAATTTGTTAAATGTTTATAGAAACTGCATAATTTGAGACGTTTAAATTTGCTATAAGTATCGTTTACTGAACTCTCTTCTCTCTCTCCCTCTCTCTCTCTCTCTCTTTTCCTCTTGTATAATTCCCATATTCATTTATCCTTTATTTAAAATATACATTTTCGGGTATTTCGCTCCAGCTTATCAGCTTATCAGCAGCACCACCAATAATACAACCAACTGTCTATGGAAATTTTGTGTGAGCCACTTGTCAGGCCGACACTCAGTCAATTTTCAGGCAATTCCATGCTCAAGTTCGTTGCCTCAGTCTTTTATTTGGCTCATTTGATTTCTTCTACATTTTGATATCCAATTGAATTTGTTTAAATGTATAACTTAAATAACTTGTTAAATGTTTATAGAAACTGCATAATTTGAGTTGTTTGAGTTTGCTAAAAATATCGTTTACTGAACTCTCTCTCTCTCTCTCTCTCTCTTTTCCTCTTGAATAATTCCCATATTCATGTATCCTTTATTTAAAATATACATTTTCGGGTTTTTCGCTTCAGCTTAGACTTGATTTGCATGCAATTTGTGAGCTGATTGGTTGAAATTGGAGCTACAAATGCCACCTGCAGGGCGGCATATCGAATCAGTGAAATCAACGCTAAATTAATTGACGACAATTGTTGTGTGGCAAGTGGCCAAATTGTGTGGCAACATCCAAATCAGCCACAGCAACAGCAACAACAACATCGACAGCAATTGTAACAACCGTAACAACGGCAAACGTCAATTGTCTAATCAACAAATTTAGTCAATAAATCGTAATTAATTAACGTTTGCCGCTGCGCTTTGCACTGGCAGTTGCAGCTCAGCTCAGTCAGTTTGTGCAACTCAAAGAGTTTTTCAATTTTCGTTTTGTTTCTTTGGCTGCAAATTCAAATTTGTGGCAAATGAAACAACAACAACAGCAACAATTACAATTACAAAAAAAGCGGCAAGCAGAAATATTCGTGAATTGCGACTAATTTTTAGTGCAGCTAGCGAGAAACGTTAACAAAAATATTGGTAACAGCTAATCAGGCGCATATACGCCCCAACAAAAGAGGTGTGTCTGGCAGGTGGTCAAACTGTATGCTGCTGCTGCTGTTGCTGCTGTTGTTGATAACATCGTTGCAATGTGTTTATTGTCAAAAAATTGACTTGCAATCCACGAACAACCTTTTCGATTCCATTGCAATCAAAAGACTTAGGCAACGAACTTGCGCTGCTGATTTGACATTTGAAAGTAAGTTTTGCTAAAAACTCAAAGCAACCAAAATAGAACAAATTAGGAAACTGGTAAATGGTAGTTATTGAAGGATGTCAGGCATTTCCGTTGAGCAATTCCATTGAAATTCAACAGCTCATTCAACAGTCAGCTGTCTGTTGTTCCTTGGCTTATATCATACGCCACAATTAGCTGTAAAGAAGTTTTAATTAATAATGCTTAATACGCAATGTTTGATGCTTAATGCTGCTTGATGGATGCCCGCACTGACATCGAACTCTACTCTGGCCAGATCAAAGGCGCCCACAAAACCGCAGCTTCAGCTTGGCAGTTAATCAAATTAATTGCTTAGAAAATCAACATGTTGATTCAGAGACAGAGAGATAGAAGAAAAAAAACGTCGAAATAATAATCACAATCGAAACGAATTATGGTATAGATATGGGTATTATTATGCATATTCAAGGCCTCCCCCCAAGCCCTAACCCACAATGGACATGTGCAACAGTTTTATTTTTGTTTGTTGTTTGTTTGAAGTTTTGTTTGGTATTTTGGTTGGATTTTTGTAGTGGCTGTGTGTTTATATTCTTGGAAGCGCATTATTTAACCGCAGCACTGAACTAAAAACGAAAATTGGCCAAAAAACGAGGCACATAAATCACCAAAACACACACACACACATACACACACAGAGAGAGATTCACATATCGGTTTTTGGGGTAGAATCATTGACAGCGCGCCGGAAGATTTCATTGTTTCCCAATGGGTCCCAAATGGCGACGACGACGGCGACTTCTCGGTATTTTATTAAGCCACACAAATCAAAAAACCAAAGGCATCCCAAGCAAAACAAAAAATATAATATATATATATATATATATATATATGTATTTTAATATATAAAGAAGCCTTCGTGCGGTAACTTGACTCATGAATTTGGATGCTTAATTCTCTACTTAAACACTGTCTGGCCTTTTTTTTTGTGCTTTTTGCTTTTAAATGCCTTTCATATTGGGGTCTGAAATCCGAGCGAAGCGACGATGCTGCCGCGATTAGCTGGGCAAACAAGTGTTAAAGTTTGTGGCAGCCACCGCTGCAGATACAGATTTGCAGTTGCTGGTGTTGATGGTGTTGGTGCTGGCGATGGCAGTGGGTGCACTGATTGCTGCGCCGCTCCTCTAAGTGAGAAACACCAACAAAGTTAAGCAAACGTTGTTGTTGTTGTTTTGTTTTTTTGGTGTTTTTTTTGTTGTTTTTTCACTTCTTTCTTTTTCGATTTGCCGCATTTGTTTTATTGCCATTTTTGGGTAGCTTCTTTTTTCCATTTATTCGCTGTTTTTTGTTGTTTGTTTGTCGCATTGCATTGTGCAAGACGATTTGTGCTTTGTTATAACGCGTTTTGTTTGTTTACTCGTATTTACTTTGGTTACGTTTCGTTTTGGCCATGCCAGCGTTGAAAACAGTTACAAAGCTGTTGCATAAGCTTCCTTTTGGCTTGATAACACTTTGATTGCAAGCTGTGGACTTTTGTAAGGGAAGAAGCGGGATTGCTTAAGAATTTTTTGAAAGCAGAACTGATAAATAGAGAGACTTAGCGAAACTCTGTGACTGTGAGTTGTGCGTTGTGCAATCGAAATCTTTAGGCTATTAAAAGTGTTTTATAAGCTTTTATGAATGCGTTATTGCTGTCAAATTCTAACCTCTCACATCATTGCACCTGGTGGGGATATTTGCATATCAGCAATCATTGTCCAGTCTGTTCATGTCATTTGCAAAGCAGCTAATCCAATGGACAACAGAGCAACAACAGAAAGGCAGAAACCCCACCCCGCCAGCAGCCCACACAATAACACAACAACGACAACAATGCACACCCCTCGCAAGGAACAGTAACTGTATGTGTGTGTGTGTGTTGTCTGTTGCCTGCCTGCCCAGTTTGTCTCTAATTTAATTTGCATTTTAACAACTTTTTGCGTGTGGCTTTGGCTCCAAAAAAAAAAAAAAAACAAAAATAAGAAAGAAAAACACAAAAAAAACCAATGGACAGCGGGCAACAAAAGGCGTGACTGCAACATGCGCCAAGTGCGTGAAACGCCAAAATAACACAGCAACCTGCCAGTGCAGTCCGTGGAGCCAACTTACCTGCGGGCGCACCACGAAAGCCGCGCACAAATTAAATTAGTTTGAATAAACAGCGAGAGGTAACCAACAACAAAAACAAAAACAAAAAAGAACAAGAACAAAAAATAAAACTAAAAAAAATAAGAAAAAAATACTCGTACATAATAAATGAACGAGGACGCGGGCGCAGCCTTTAAATGGCAATGCAACAGCAGCCACAAAATAATAAGAAGAAACGAGCCCCAAATCAAAGTAAAGCAAAGCAAACCGCACCGCAGCGATGCCAAGCGATGCCAAGCGAAGCGAAATGAAACAAAACGAGAAGCTGCCGGCTTTAGAGATGACAACAACAACAGCAACAACAACAACGAAGACTGAGACGAGACGAGAACTGTGGCAAAGCTGAGCAGAGGCTGCGTGGGCGCATGCCTGCGCAGGTGATTTTAATCGCATGCCAGGAATCTGGCATAAACAGGTGAACCTCGTAGCCAAGCAGACGAAGGTAGCCAACAACCAAGAGCAACAGCAACAACAGCAACAACAACAACAACAAAAATTAAATCAGAGACCACAAAATGTTGCAGCGTATGCCAAATGAGCCAGACGCTGACACTGAGACTGACTCTGACTCTGAGCCTGAGTCTGTCTCTGAGCCTGACTCTGTCTCTGAGCCTGGGCCAGGATGAGGGCCAGCATAAAACGAAACCAAACGAAACGAAACGAAACAAAAATTGTAAATCACGAATTTTTGCTGCAAGATATGCAAAAGCGGCGCACATTTTGTAGCAAATTGAATTTTCAGCAGAAAACCAAAAACGGGCAACGCGGCAGCGCAGGAAGAGGGTGAATGGGGGGAGGCGGGGAAGTGTAACAGTCCGCGAATCGCAGTTGTTGTTGTTGTTATTGTCCGCCTTGTTAAAGGCGAAAAAATAAGAATCAGCGCGCTTGCGCATAAATTTCACAAAGAGCATTTGCAACTGCGACAGGTTGCAGGTTGCAAGCGGCAAGCAGCAGCCAACAGTTGCCAGTTCTCAGTTCTCAGTGTTCAGTTCTCAGTTGCCAAGTTTGCCCAGCTCCCAATCCCAATCTGCATATACAAGCCATAAAGCAATTTCCATTGCTGGAGCACAAGCACAAGCACAAGCACCCCACATCCCACAGCAGCAAAGCAAATGAGAACAAAAAAAAAAAAAAAAAAAGTAAAAAGGTAAAGAAAAACATGAAAGCACAGCTAGTTAAAGTCCTTTGAATTGGCAAATATGTGATACCCTGGAAGTTCAATAAAAGGTTGGGCTGATTACTAGTAAAATTTCAAGTTCAATTTAATTATTTATTTATTCACATTTTTGAAAATAAATATACTTAAATTAGTTTAAGTTTTCAGCAAATATAAATACATTTTTTTTATAAAAAATTCTCAGTAAATAAATACTTTTAAATATTATCAAAAATATATGTGGAATTTTGTTGAATGTATTTACTAAATTAGCACTGTTTTTAGATTATATAAGTTATTTGTAATTTAGTTTGGAAAAATTAAGTAATTTAGTTATTATTTTAAAAATAATCCCTGAAGTCGGAGTGCGTTCGAAATATATCTGAAGAAAAATTAATAAATACAATAGAGTTTTTAATTTAATCCACCCAGTTGGACATTGAGCTGGCTAAAGCATGCAAATAATTCTTTTAAAATTTAACTCATAAAATATTTAGTCTTAATTTTCTGCAATAGTCATATCACCACTTCTTTTCTCGTGCTCAGAACTCTCGTATTCCCCTCGAGTTCAGCAAGTTTCCCATAAATTTAGCTGCATAAAAAACTTAGTCATTCAGAGAACAAATATATTGTTATTATTTCTTCAAGTTATCAATTTAAACGCGTTTTCAGTAAAATAAATTATTTTTGAAAATTATTTTAGGTTTATTAAACAATATTTTACTAAACAAATAAGCTTTAATAGCTACAAGTTATCTGAAATAGAATATTTTTGATTAAGAGAAATGAGTTACATTTTATTTAAGATCCTTAACACTGGATTAAAAAAATAAATAAAAATAAAATACAATAAATACATTTTAATAGCTTCAAGATATCTAGAAATACTCAATAGATCATTGCCTTATATAGATCATTGCCTTATACATATAATTATATGATTACTTTAAATCAATTTGTTAGTTTTTTTATCCCCTGATAAAGACATTCTTCGTCATATTGAAAAGACATGTGAAGAAATTGAGAGTCTGCTTGCAAAGAGTGTTCAGTATTACAACTGTTTAGTAGTTACTTAATGAAGTAATTTGAGTGTGGATTGAGACTTCTTGCATGCCATGAATTCGCTAATATTTCACATATACAAGACAGTCAGACAGAAGGAAACGCTGACGTTGTTAAATCGATTACAAGTTCTAAACAACTGATATCACACAATGTGACAAAATGAGAATACCCGCTGTGAGGGCATGAGCAAACTAAAAAGAAGTTGCCCTTCCCCAAAAGCGAGTGGCAAGTTGCAAAGTCCGCAAGTTGCAATTGCCGATGCAGGGTACAGGTACTGGGGCACACAACCTTGATCCTTGTCAAGTGCAGCGCGGCAACAGCCTACAGCAGCAGCCGCCAACAACTTTAATAAGTTCGCAGCTCGCAGATTTTTGTCGAGTTCTGTGTTCTGATTCTACGAGCTCTACGCCTTGACTTGCACCACGCATGCGTATTTTATTTACTTGATTTTTATGCAAATTTTTATTTTATTTGTTAAGGAAAATGCCCAAGCAGCCGCAGCAGCAGCAACAACAACAACGACGACGTATTCATTTCGTTGTTGTAAGCAAAAAAAAAAGAAAAAAAAGAAGCAAAAGTAAAAAATTGTTATGGCTCGTCGTCGTGAGGGAAGGAGTCTCTAGACTCGCAGTCTTTGAGTCTTTGAGTCTCAGAGTCTCATAGTCTCGTGGCTGTTACCATTTATAGCTGTCGGGTTTTTTCGTTGCCAAATTAGTGAATTTACATGTTGAACAATGATCAATGTTTTGTTAACAAATGTTTGCTTTACAACGCTTGTTACATACGTTAACCGGAGTCTCATAACAACAAAGCACTGCACAATCCAACATCCAATACAACAATGCCAACATTTTCTCTACACATTCGGAAGCTGTGACGATGAGCATTTTGGTTGTTTAACAAGTCTGTGTGTGTGTGTGTGGGTGTGTGAGAATAGTTTTCAAATTCTACAACAAGTACAACACAGATAATGTTTAACTGATGCGATGTAGCATCGTTACTTTAGTTAAATAATAGCAAGAAATCTCTAAGGAAAAGCTGAAAGTATAGATTACATTGCGCATGAGAAGTTGTTGAACAACGAAGAGACAAGATTCGTTGACTTTGATTATCATATAGTTAAAATAAGAAAATAAGACAATAATTAATGCTGCAGTTAAGTTTATTTGGTTCCGTTTTTCTTTTAATATATATAAAATAATTACGCGCTCGATAGTATAATACCCTGTACAGTAAATTATACTCTCTTAAATTAAGTATTTTTACTATAATAGAAGTAATTAACTAGAAGTAACAGCTGCTTGAAGAATTCTCTATTGCAACAATCTTATTGCAAATGAATTCTTTGATTGTACCGATACTCTATCATAAGCTGCGTGCTACGTCACTTCATTTACCTATGCATGTATCGCAGTCATTCGCTGTCTCGCTCGCACAGTTGTGCTGGCTGCCAAGAGCAAAGCTTAAGCGATTCAATGTAGAACTTTACTTTCTGATTATCTTTTTTGTTTATAAACCAATCTTGATGAAATTTTCAGAATTGCTGCTATAAGATATTCCTCACACAACTGTTAAGTTAGAAGTGTCTATGCTGGCATCTAGACATCGAAAATCTAACATAAGCTCCATCTGCAGAGCATATACAGGAACTATCATGTCAAATTTGGAGTCTCTAGCTCTTGCAGTTGCTAAGATTGATTTGTACAGATAGACAGACAGACAGATAGACAGACATGGCTCAATCAACTCGGCTGTTCATGCTGATCAAGAATACATATACTTTATAGGGTATGCCACACCTCCTTCTGCCAATATATCGCTCTACCGTGCACATCTATTAAAACTTAAACTAATTAATAAACTATTACACTTAATATTTAAATAATTTCTATACATTCGATGAGAAATATATTCGCTTAGCCTGTGCGTGCATCAGCTGTCATTTGCTGCTGAAATGGAACGGTCAAGGAGATCATTTATGATAGATAGTCCTGGTCCATAACAAATTAATAATAGCCTCGGTTTGTCATCCCCTTTCCCCGGTTGCCATAGAATATAATTTTAATACAAAGTAACAAAGTATCTAATGCAATTGTGTGGGATATTGTTAACGTTGGTTGAGGAGGGGGAGGGCAGGTCATAGACCAGTGGCATGCAGAAGTCGGTAAACATTGAAGCTATCAACGGCAGTCAGTTTATGCTGTTGGGCATTGAGCCATGGTCAAAGTTTACCATCAAATTGCTAAAATAGCAAATAATGAAGCTGACAGCGTGGAGAGGCCGAGCGAGAGGGGAAGGCGGATGAGAAGGACAACAAGGGATGATCCGGCTGTTAAGCTGGTGCTGCTGCGAAACAGGGGCGGCAATTAAAACGGGGCGCAATGTGCGCAACTTAACCCCTCCCCACTCCACCACCACCACCAACACACCAACACACTTTGCAATGTTGTAACAGTAACAGCAACAGCAACACTTTTCTCGGCGCGTGGGAACTGCGGGGCGAGACCTGAAGTGCCTGTTGGCGGTTTGACGATGCCGAGAGAAGATACATTTGTTGCCTGTGGCAGACAGCGAGCGTCTGTTGGCCATCAATTTGGTTGGTAATGCGCGATGAGGGAGAGCGAATGTTGTTGTTGTTGTTGTTGCCACTGAATGGGAGAGAGGGTGAGAGGGTGTGGCGTGCTGCGCTTTAATTTCTCCATGCATATCTACGCATTATCCTTGCTGCTGCTCCTTGCCACGTCACTTATTATCATCCGCCTTGTGTGGCGTGCCCAGAACCACTTGAGTTTTACAATCGAATTTTGGTGGTTCATCAATAGGGCTGCGACGCGGGTGTGGGAAAACATTTTCCTTGTGAAGCTGAGCATATGCTTTTGCTTGCCAACCAGCATCCCCTCCCCCTCCACCTTCCACACTCCCTGCCATTCACTCGCCCCGCCGCACTTTGCCATTAATGGCCACGCCGTGTGCACTATCAATTTGAATGGCCAACGGCATCTTCAATTTTTATGCATATTTGCAGTTGGCCGGTCACGTGCCGTTCCAAGGATTTGAGACTCGTCGTCTCAACTCTCTGTACCTGTCACAATCACACTTGGCGGCATGCAGCAGCATTGCAAATAATATAAATTAATATTTTTGCTGGCGAGTGTCACCTCCAACTCCAGCTTCAATTCGAGCTTCTTCTTCTCTGCTATTTTGTTTTGCCTTGGGTGTGTGTGTGTTTTATTTGAGGTTTTTGTCTGTTTATGAGATTGGGATTTCGTTGATACGATTGCCCAGACAGTTGTCCAGATTTCGGTTTGCTTTCTGATGCCTCCTTGGGGAGGAATCACACGAGCGTACACTGAGAACTTTGGCTGTGGTTTGTCAACGAGAGTCTGTCGGAAGGGTGGGAATAATGCTAACGGCAAAGTGACAATGCAGGACAGTTTTGAATGAGAATAAATAGATCAAATTATAGCTATGCTAATGAATGAAACGCAATAAAGGAAATTATAACAGGAGCTGCTTTAGAGACTTTGCTTAGAAAGTCTGAACGCTCCAATTAAATCTTTTAAATATATATAACGAAGAGTAGTAGTGCAACTAAGTGGCAACGCTCAACAACAAGAAGCAGCAATGCAACTAAGTGGCAACGCTTAACAACAAGAAGCAGCAATGTAACTAAGTGGCAACGCTTAACAACAAGAAGCATCAGTGCAACTACGTGGCAACGCCTAATAAAAAGAAGCAACAGTGCAACTAAGTGGCAACGCCCAACAACAAGAAGCAGCATTACAAATAAATGGCAACGCTTAACAACAATAAGCAGCAGTGCAACTAAGTGGCAACACCTAACAAAAAGAAGCAACAGTGCAACTAAGTGGCAACGCCTAACAACAAGTCGCAGCATTTCAACTAAGTGGCAACGCCGAACAACGAGAAGCACAAGTGCATCTAAGTGGCAACGCTTAACAACAAGAATCAGCAGTGCAACTAAGTGGCAATGCCTAACAAAAAGAAGCAGCAGTGCAACTAAGTGGCAATGTCTAACAAGAAGAAGAAGCAGTACGACGTGTTGGCAAGGAGAAGAAGTATATGAGAAGAAGTTGTCGCAGAGAGTTGGAAGTGAGAAGTTGTGCTGAAAAAAAGTCGCTAAGATAGAAATAGAACGGGGAAGATTTTTAAGTTTAAGTTTTTAAGTTGACATCTGTACGTCGTGGAGAAAGATCGTAGTATTGCTATTTAAGGATCTAGTCGATTGCATTTGCTAATAGTTTTGGGAGTTGTTATCATCGTCATCAAGTCATATTTCACATATGCAATTACCCTGTATTAGACTCTGTAATAAAAGCAGAGAGTCTTCTAATTCTTATTAGTTTTAACTTGGATATAACAATGTCCTTCATACATAAAATAAACATCCTAATAAATAGAACAGAATAAGTTTTTATTATAAAGTTTGCTTATCGAAAAAAAGAGATATTCGAAGATTAAATCGTAATTCAATCTGTTTTCTCTGTCTCTAAATGTGCTGCTCTGTAATTTCTCTAAGTGCAGCATTTTTTTTTTGGCAAATATTTGCGAAATCCTTTTACGCCGCCCACTTCGATTTCGATGACAACAACAAATGCCGCTCATTTCCGTTGCGTCTTAAAGACACGTGTCCGGATGACAGGGCAACTGGCAACTGGCAACTGGCAACTAATAAAACTGCAGCGTGCAGATTTGTCAGAGATTTGAGCAAATGACACACAGGGATGAGAGCCACTTAACTTTGGCATTTGCTGCCTAGAAAAGGGAGTTGTGCGGAGTGGAGTGGAGTGGGTTGGATAGAGGGGATATTGTAGTCGCATTGTCAATGGGAGTTGATGAGCCGCATTAGTGCAAATTGTTGTGGGTGTCAATCGCAGAGCACTTGATACATTTTGCCAGCCAGCAAATCATTAAAATAAATTAAATGCAGAAATGGAAGTTGCAACATAAGCGACAGAAAGAGAAGCCAACGTTTGAAGGTGTCAACTAATGCGTCGCCTTCAGTGTCCAGGCTAAATTATGTACCCAGACATAGATACAGACGCAGACACAGACACAGACGCGCATAAACAAAGGCATTAGACGTCAGCTGAAGCGACGCAAAGTTGATTGGTGTCAGCCATAAAGTTGGCATGCCTCCTGCCTGCTGCTGCAGCCACATCCTGCTGGCGCCAAAGGCTTTGAAGTTGGCGTCGGCGTCAGCGTCAGCATCGTCCACTGATCTTGGTACTTCGTTAGACACGCAGGCGTTGATGGACATCTTGTCGCTAGTCGCGACTGGCGACCAAGTTGACCAGACCAAAAAAAAAGTCTCATATATATATATATATATATATAGCCAGTCCGTCAGCCAGAGTTAGCGGCATGTGCAAAGATCTTTGGCTGTGTAGACCCCGACTGGCGTCAAATGGTGCTTAGCGGCACCCACTCTGGACCAATGCAACCCGTCCCGGCCTCCATCTCATTTGCATGGAAATGTGCGCGGGTGTTGGCCCAGACCCAGACCAGGCGCAAAGCAAAATCCAAAATGGCCAAAATCCAATGCAGGAAAACCTATTGTCTTTTCGCTCTGGCCACAAAATATGCAAAGCTGAAATTTATGAGAAATTAAACGAAATTTATTGCATTGCATTTTGGACCTCGACAGAAACACTTTCCTGTCGCCCGTCCTTTGTCCCTTATTTTTATTTTTTATTTTTCTTTGCTGATTGTGTGATCGATGGATCTTATGTGCATGTTTTCTAGATAACTTTCTCTTGCCAATCGCACAAGCCAAACAGCCTGCCAAAAATATATTGAACTAACAAATTTAAGTCAACAAAGATCTAGGGATGAGTTTTAACTACAAACGTAATTGCTGAAATGTGTATGAAATGCAGTTAAAATAATTTTTTAAGATTCTCTTTTAAGCAATATAATATAAATGAATTATTTTAGATATACAAACTATTTAAAAGGTAGCAAATTAAACATAATAATGTTATTTAATAACAAACACAAAGAGTTATAGTTTTCCTTATGAAAGTTTCTAAGTAAAGCAATCTATATTTGAAGAACTATTCATTATTTACGATTAACTTTATTTTAAACTTTATCAATGAGGAAAGCTGTAATTAATCAATTATATATTTAAATATTTATATAAGATATGAATGCTTATTCTTCGCTGCTTCTTAAATCATGGATTCTTATAGCCTCTGTTGATGCCTATGCGCTGTAATAGTTATGGGTTTCCTTAAGGCAGTTGCTCAGTAAAGCAATCAAAATTTGAAGAACTATTCACTTAACTTATTTCGAAATTTATCAATGAGTTAAAGTGAACTAAGTTGTAATTAAACAATTCTATAATTAAGTATTTATATATATTATCAATGCTTACTTATAAATGTGGAAAAGTTAAAGTTGTTAAAGCTGTAATTATCAATTATATATTTAAATATTTATATATATTTATATATTTTATATTTATATATATTATCAAATATCAATTCGCTGCTGCTTTAATCATAGATTCTTATAGTTTCTGCTAATAAATCTCTGCTCTATGCGCTTTAACTTTGGGGAGTTAAAGGAATCAATATTTGAAGAGCTATTCACTTAACTTTTTCAAAGTTTATCAATGAGTTAAAGTTAACTATTATATATGATATCAGTGCATACTTATCAATGAGTTAACTAAATTGTAATTAATCTAATATATATCAAAATATTTATAGTTTCTGAATTTGAACATTTGAAGAACTATTCACTTAACTTTTTCAAACTTTATCAATGAGTTAAAGTTAACTAAGTTGTAATTAATAAATTCTATATTTAAATATTTATATATATTATTAATGCTTACTCTTCGCTGCCCCTTAAATCATAGATTCTTATAGTTTCCGTTAATAAATCTCTGCTACAACTTTCATTGTAAAATGTGAGATCAGTAATCCCAATGCTTTCAAATGTCAAAACCAGTGTCTGCAGTGTCGGCCAATGAAATTAGGTAATAAGCTGGCCATATAGAAACCCATTTATATGCAATGCAGTCCAAGTGCAACTCACTTTTCATTTCCAAATGGCAACGGCAAGTGCTGTGCACACACACACACACTGAGAGACACAAGTCGATAGTGCAGTTGGCAATAGTCTTGTGTCTGTGAAGTTAAAGGCAGTTATAATTTATAAGACTGGGACTCAGACAGACGACCATAAAAGTCCTGGACTGGCAGCCTGCAGGCGGCTCTGTCAGTCCGACTGTCAATTGAGCGCAACACTTCGAGCCAAATAAAAAAGAAAAAATAAGAAAAAAAGAGTAAAAAAGAAAAATAAATAAATAAAAATAAAACGAGCGCAAACAAAGCCACAAAATCGGACATGCGGACACTAAAATGAATTGAAACTAATATGCCAAAGTGAGTGGAGCAACAGCCTCTGACAATGGCTTCATGATTCTGAAGACAGCGCCACGGGGCAAGCGAAAAGAAAAGAAAAAAAAATAAAAACACTGCAAAACAGGCTAAAGGATACACACAATGGGTACAAACTATGCATGATTACCTAATGCCACAAGCGACGAGTGTTGTTGTTGTTGTTGTTGCTGTTGTTGTGGCAACATGAAAGCCCGAAGCCTGCGCAGCTTTAGCTGTATAAAGTGTAAGCCCAATAAGTGGAATATTGCAAGCAAAGCAAATATAATAATAAATAATATTATATGATATGATTTTTAATTTAAAATACATTTAATTTAATTTAAATATGTTTAAATAATGCAAACAGAAATTTTTTAAAAGACAAACTAGCTTTGTGGTAGGTTTATGAATAAATCGTCATGAGATTTGATTTTGATTTCCCTAGATTCGAAATTTGAAATTTAAATTTAAATGTAAACTTAAATTAATCTTATTTTAAACTTAAATTTCAAACTCATTTTGTACACTTAAATTTAATTTGTAATTATTATTAATTTAATTAGTTTGATTTTTTATACTTGGGTCGACTGCTGTTAGTCGACGTTAAATAAATAAATAAATAAATAAATAAATAAATAAATAAATAAATGCAATCGCTGCTTCATTAATCTGTTTAACATTGTATTGACCATCATATGCATTAATGCGACACGTAAATAGTGCATTCAATCTTCGGTTCGGCATAAAACTCGTAAGATTTCCTGCTTGTTATCGCTGCATTTCGAGTTGATTTATTGTCAGCTGATATAAATCATTTGGAAAATTGGCCAAAGCCAATGCAATGCGAGCTGCAACAGCAGCTAGTAATTATGCAGAGCCAAACAAAGGTGTCACGAATGCCAGGCAGGCATAAATTAATTGAAAATCAATTAGCCAAGTCGTCGGCAAACAACTGTTGCCTGTGGCTCACTGAAATGCCATTAAACGCATGCATTGAGCCATTGAATTATTGTCAACTGCCAATTGGCAAATGGTTGGCAATTGGCCAAAACCAATCCAAGGCGACATTTATGGCTAAATGTGATTATTAATAATGCGCCAAATGCGGCAAATCGCAACAACAAATAAGCACAGCATATTGATTGACTAGCTGATGCCCTGCAAACACTAACAGCTTAATAGCTTAAGCATCCTTTAAGTAAATTTAATTTAAGTTAAGTTATCTTACAATGCTTTCAATTATTTGCTTTAGTTTTTCCCACGAATCTTAAGTCAAATGCAAAGTTATTAAATTGTTAAAAAGTTTTAGTGCTTGTTGCAAGCATTGCTTGGTTTTTATGGTTTACAGGGTATAAAAAGTAGGCAAATAAAGTTTTCCAGCCGCAGGTGAAATAGACATATGTGCGCTGCTGAATACTTATGGCTATGAGTGTGAGTGTGAGTGTGAGTTTGAGTATGAGTACTCATACTATTAGTACTTGTATTTTTATTATACATATGCGCTCGAGTAGATAAGTATTTATGACTGGGCCAACAAATGCAAAGTGCATTGCCGTGTATGGGCCAATAAAATTGTATTTTGGCTTTTTGCATTTTGGAGTTAACTTGCTACGTAGTATTTATTAATTAGAAAGAAAAACCTGTAGCGTTCCAATTGCTCGTTTAAGAGCCTTGTATATAATTTTTAAGTTGCCACGTCTATGCCACAGACGCTGAGGTGTTAATTGCACAGTGGGTAGCACCACACTGGATTGTGGTGCATTTTTTTTTGGTATATTCGATTGCCCGCCGGTTGCAGTTTTTTGCGGTTTTTGTATCGATTGAAAGTGTGAAATTGCTAAGCAATTGTGATTGCTGGTCTGTTGACTATCGATTGTTGAATGTTTTGCTATTTTTTTCTGCGCGTTTTTTCGGGTGTTTTTCGCATTTCATTGCAATTGGCAAATTACGTCAGGTGTTCCAAATAAAATGGGAAATATAAAATAATCATAAAGGAGGGGGATTATGATTTGTGTGTGCGCTGATTAGCCGTGGGTGTGGTCCAATGATTGGCCACGTTAACATATTGTGAGTGAGATTAGACGGCAGTCAAGTGGCTGTTAATGTTATCAAATGATGCAATACAAAAGAGCAGAGCGAATCAAAAGGAATTTCATGATTGGCTTTCACTAAGCTTTTAGCAGTCTTCTCTAATTATAATTATATAAGCTAGTTATAGTAATTTTAAGTTTAAACTGCAGTTTTATATTCTTTCTCTTCAAATGAATTGCATCTTTGTTTGGGATGCCTGGCCAACAATTTCGCTTGAGCTGTGCCAAGAGGTTAAGCAAATGCAAATGCAATTTATGCCCATAATCTATGGACTCTGGCGACATCATTAAAATGCCTCACATTGGCCGGGCCAAGAAAGTACTTGAACATTTTCAAATTAATTCATTTTAATAAATCGAAAAAGCAATACACAAAACCTCCCAAAGCTTAAGCTAAATGGCCAAGTTGGTTCAAGTTAAAAGCGCATTCGAAATGCAGACCATGGATTCTTCCGCATTGGCCAAAAGGCATAGCAAATATTTTGAACAACAAAGGTGGACCAGAAAGTTGGCTTACTCCTCACCTGGACATGGATTGCATCCATATTCGTTTGGCTGGCGAAATTCGGTTACAGATTTATGTAAATTTAGAGCATGACACACACGGCACAGGCACGGGACACGGGATTGCTACGGCTGCTGCTGCTGCTGCTACCGCTGCTGTTTGCCACAGATTGGAGGTCAAAGTGAATCACGCTTTCCTACATGACCATTAGCAGATTTTTGCCCGGGTCTGGAACGTGCAGCGGCATGCGAAATTAATTTCCTTTAGTCTACAGCCAGTTGAATCTCTCAACTATGCACCTGGCTGCCAATTAGCGTAAATATTAAAGATGCCATGTGAACCGCGCCGCCGACAACCTACTCCCCGCATCCTCAACTCCCAAAAAAGAATACAAAATAAATAAATTGCAGAAAAAACCAGCAAAGTTCCAGATTCTTGGCGCGCTTTGTCTGGCAATAAAAATTGCCATTTTCATAATTGCCAAAGCAGATGGTGCCAGAAATGTCGCCTAATTGGCTGCTGGTGGGCTGCGCAGCTCCAGCGATAAGCCAGCTCTTTCTGGCCAGCTTCTGGTCCTTTCGCAATTGCCTCTAACGGCAGAACAATAGAACGATCTTAAAGCTGGCACTCTTGGGCAGGTTTAACTCTCTTCCCTCCCTCTCTCAATCTCTCGCTCTCTCTCTCTTTCTCTCTCCCTCTCTCTCCCTCTCTCTCTCTCCCTCTCTCTCTCTCTCTCTCTCTCTCTCTGTTTTCCTCACTTTCCTCTTTCGCTCTGACAATATTTTGCGCTGCGTTTGCTTTTGCCGCACAGCGAGCTACTATATCATTTATCAGATGTAAGTTCCATGGTTCTGTTGGCATTGCCATTGCTCTGTAATACACTCACAGAGTCTACAGGCTCTTCAGCTAAGGCAAGCAGCTCGTCAAAAGAGACTTCTCTACTAACTGAATATATATGTAATATATAATATAGTTAGATATATTTTTAGATAGTTGATATAAAAATTAACTCAATTGTGTTTGCCAGCTGATTGTATAATTTCTTAAAAGTATCTCAAATTTAAAGCAATCTTTTGCAGCGTATTTCAACTTTGTTATCCCACTGCTGCATTCTTTGTTGTTAAGCTTCTTTTATTATTATTGTTGTTGTCAACAGTGTGTTAACATGATCTTTTATTACGTATATTTGCAGCATTTGTGTCTTTTGGTTTGGTAACTACTACTACAACTAACTACGGCCGCCAGGTAAGTTTATTTACCGCTAATAATGATCACTTTAGTTGATATTTTGCTCCTTGTTTATTTTATTTTTTTTTTTTTGTATTTGAGACACGTTAACGATGGCATGGCTCTGATATGGCAGAGCCTTGACTTAAGCTTGGCTGCCACAGAGATCATGAGCAATGCCAAATGCATTTTGATTTCATTTGCAACGAGAAATGTGCTTGTGTAAAACGCGATTTTTGAATTTGTTCGGCAATTTGCTGCTTAATTGACAAAACACACTATGACGGCGGCGGCGGCGACTCACTGACCAACAACCAGCGGCGTTTTTATGTAGTTGTAGTCGAACAACAGACGCTTGCAACACAAACACAAATACAAATACAAATACAACTACAACTACACACGCTAGACAAACTAATAAAATCATATGTATGCAACAAATAGTGGCAGACAAACTGCAGAGACCCCAATGAGTCACCCAAATGCTTTCGGCCCAGACAGCTGCGCAGACTCTGCGCCCCAGTTAACTGGACAGCGAGGAGTGTGCAGCGTGCAGCGGGCAGATGGAAACGCAAAGTGATCTGTCTAGTGCTACGGGGCGTGTTTCTATGCAACAAAAATATCATATTGTATATGCATATACTATATGTAAAATGTGCAACATTTGTGGCAAACATGCACTGCTCGCTTTAAGCCAAATTTTCATACCGTTTAGACAACATGCAAAGTGGCTTTGAGGAGAAGTTAGAAATGAATGAAAGATAGAAATAGATAAAGATTTAATTGATATAATATAAACATTTGTATTTGAGAGTTGCTTTACGAAATCAGAATATAACAAGTCAGGCAGCTACAGTCGGGGTACGACTGTGGGAGACTCTGAACTACAGCACGAGTTTTTGCATTTGTCATATATATATATATATATATATACGAATTTATAACGAAATTTGGTTATTGCTTTCTCTTCTCTCAACATTTTCTGACAAATAGGGCAAAATTAATATTATATGTATATATAAAATAAAAGTAATTAATTTATAATTATTAAAAATTGTAATTTGGAATTGTCAGCAGTGGGATTCGAACTCGCGCCTTTGCGGCGTTTCTTGTTGTTGTTGTTCTAACTAAAGCAATTTTGGCCGCAGAGGTGACATGAACCTGCTGATCATTCATTCATTAATATCTTCTATGTTTATAAACCGATCGTGCTAAAATTTTTAGAAAACGTCCGAAATAGGACATCCTCCATATGTGCCAAATCTGAATTAAATGTAAAGTCGGTAGCTTCAGTAATACGTTTTTTTCGATTTGCGGGGGCGGAAGGGGGCGTGGCAAAAATCTAAAACAAACTTGATCTGCCTGCAAACAATACACGTGTTGTCACCAAATTTGGTTACTCTAGCTCTTATAGTCTCTGAGATCTAGGTGTTCATACAGACGGACAGTCGGACAGTCGGACAGACGGACAGACGGACATGGCTATATCGTCTCGGCTGTTGATGCTGATCAAGAATATATATACTTTATAGGGTCTGCCACGCCTCCTTCTGCCTGTTACGCACATTTCGCTTTCGTCAAACCTAATAGACTGTGAACTTTTAGTTCAGAGTCTAAATATAAATGTGAAATATAAATATAAATATGTCAACTGCTTCAAATCAACTCAATTATTCATAGTTTACGCTAATTAATATTAAAAGAAAAGCATATAAAGATTTAATTGATATAATGTAAAAACAATATTTGTATTTAAAAGTTGCAATTTAAAATCAGAATATAAATATATATGTAGAATATAAATATAAATATGTCAACTGCTTCAAATCAACTGAATTATTCATAGTTTACGCTAATCAATATTAACAGAAAAGCATTATTTGCAGTAAATTTACTTAAAATTCACGAGAAGTTCATGCAAGTAAAAACAAAACAAATAAAATTTCTCTCGCATATGCAAAATTAAATCAATTATCTGGCATAAATATTATTTGAGCCGTCTTTCATTTAGTTTTTATTTTAGTCAATTATTGAACATAAATATTAATTGAAGCGTCTTTCAATTAGTTTTTATTTTAGTCAATTATCTAACATAATTATTATTTGAGGCGTCTTTCAATTAGTTATATTTAGTATATCCATGTTTCCTGTGAAATAATATATAGAAAATGTATATAAAATTCATCTAGATTATACTAAATATATATATTAATTAATGCTGCACAATTTGTATTAAATATTACTTACCTTAGCTTCCTTTTGCTCTTATTGCTCTTAACTAATGTGACACCAAGATCTTTCAAAGCACGTGCCGCTTTATTTGTGGCATTGAGTTGTCGACACTTGCAGTTGCAACATTGGCTGTCACATTTGGTGGTACCACAGCAATCGCGCAACGGATTGGTTAAGTCAGCACACAGAAACCTTATACAGGTTTGATTACCAATTCGTTCAGCAAGGAAATCCTTGCATATATTATCACGGGGTATTGTAAATGTCACCGGAGATTTGCGACAGCATTCTCCCCTCGTTCTCCACGATTGCATTAAGATGATTAGCAAGAATATTCGCCAGTCGTAGAACATGCTCGCAATAACTGATTCGAAAGCGTTTCACAAACGACTGACATCGACTTAAAGTCAATTGTTAATATTGCATTTTAGTGTGACGAACATAATTAGTTGATTAATGGAATTAGTTAGTTATAGTAAAGCTGCTAATGAGCTAGAAAATTATGCAGTGTGTCGCATATAATATGGGATGCGTTAACTATAGCAATGCTGCTAAGAAATAAAGACTTTGTATACTCTGTGTTTATCAATGAAGATGACTTACAGCTTAGTGCAGACTGCTTAAAGCATATATTTATATATCTCCTGAACAGCATTAAGCTCTTTATCTATTGAATCTTGTACGTCTTTCTATATAAACAAATCAAATTCAGTAGACAATTATACGTGAGAAATTAATATGTTTATTTTACTACATAGTTTCCAATAACTTTGAAAAGAAGAGCAAAAAACAAATGTATTTTGTATACTTTGAAGAGTTTTTTTATAGATGAATAAGTCTGCAAAATACATGTTAAACTTAAGACTCAGCAAGGCTCCTAGTTGTGCTACTCATCTCTGGTTCTAGTAGACTCTACATTTGCCACTTAACACTGCTACATTTTCCCAAGCTCTACAGATTAAAACATTGCCTTGCAAATGACAGCAATAATATATATTTATATCACTAAAAATTACAGCTAATTTTTATTTATTTGCTTCCTTTAGTTGAGCTTTACTTGCAGCCAATAGCTTTATGTTTCCTACAATGAAAAACAATTTAAATAAATATAATAATAAATATAAATATACACATTTCTTATGCTATAATACTTACCGCCTACAATTCTCTTCTCCACTAAAGTAAAAAATGCGTAATTTGTTTTTCAGCAATTGTTGCTTGCGTTTGTTCATTCGACGACAAGTGCAATTGCAGCAGAATATATCGCAACTGAGGTTGTACCGCAACACGGTGTGGGGTCTGTTAGGTCATTACAGCTAAATTTCGAGCATACCTTATCATACTCATATTGCTTTCCACCATAATCTTCACATTTGCCCTCAGTTATTTCGTAGCCTATGTATTTGCCCAAGCAGCACTCTCCTGCTACCCCTGCCAGTTGCAATGCTAGAAACAACAGTTGCAGTAAGAACAAAACTATCCGTGTATGGATCATACTTGTAACAGTTACTCACTCAAATGGGAGGTGTGGGATCACTGCTTTATGGTATACTGAATATATAATCTAATTAGCTACATTCAATTTGTTTCAATATGCTCCACAAATTATATAAATGCGTTTTACTATACTAAACGAGGCATGTCGATCTATCTATATAAGATTATTGTGTATATACTTAAGTTTTACTCAGCTTAATTGTTTATCTATTTATATGAATAGTGCGAGACTTTGTACACCACAACTAGGAACTATGGAAGTCATCTTTGAATAGTCTTCGTCTAGTCTGAGCGACAGTTGCAATTGCAATAGCAAAAGTTGCATTGTTCTCTTCCACAGCAACTTGTCGTCCTTGTTAGTTCTCTACATGCAAATTTAATGCATTTAAGTTCACTTAACATTCTCTATAACAACCAGGTCTTACTACCCAAGTGTCTATAGTTGCCTAGCAACAAGCATTTCGTGCCTCCCACGCTTGCAGCTATAGGATGAGCAGTTGCAACATTTATTGGCAACTTCAAGTCAAATTTTACTGTTTGTTTGCTAAGCGTAGGTCGCCTTCAAAACTATTTAGACAGAGTATATTTACAAATTTTGCGGTTAAGTAATAAATATTAAAGCTACCTATATCGGACGATTCAATTGTATAAGTGGACAAGCAGATCTCCGTAGAGAGAGAGAGGGATAAAGAGAGAGAATGAGAGAGAGAGACAAAAAGAGAGAGACAATTCGAAAGAGAGATAGAGAGAGATAGAGAGAGTGAGAGAGAGAGAGAGAGAGAAAGAGAGAGAGAAAAAGAGAGAGAGAGATGGATAGAAAGAGAGATCGAAAGAGAGAGAGAGAAAGATAATGAGAAAGAGAAAGAGAGAGAGAGAAAGATAAAGTGAAAGAGAAAGAGAGAGAGAGAGAAAGAGAAAGAGAGAGGGATAGAGACAGAGAGAGAGAGAGAGAGAGAAGAGAGAGAGAGAGAGAGTGAGAGAGAACGAGAGAGAAAGAGAGAAAGATAGAGAAAGAGAGAAAAAGGTAGAGAAAGAGAGAGAGAGAGAGAAAGAGAGAGAAAGGTAGAGAAAGAGAGAGAAAGAGAGAGAATGAGAGAGAAGGAGAGAGAAGGAGAGAGAAAGAGAGACAAAGAGTGAGAAAGAGAGAGAGAGAGAGATGGGTAGAGAGAGAGAGAGAGAGAGAGAGAGAGAGAGAGAAAGAGAGAACAAGAGAGAGAGGGATCAATTGAGAGAGAGGGAAAGATCTAAACAGAGAGGTAGAGAGACAGATACAGAGAGAGAGAGAGACAGAGCGAGATGGATAGAGAGAGATAAAGAGAGAGAGAAAGAGAACAAAAGAGAGAGGGAAAACGATAGAGAGGATAGCTAAAAAGAGATTGAGTCAGAGAGTCAGGGAGTCAGAGATAATAAAGAAGTTTAAATGCTTAAGGGGAGATAGATATATAGATTAAGATGCGGAGAACAAAAGAATTAGATAAATTCAGAGGAAATGAGTTCTAGATGGACACAGTTAAACGTATAAACGTAGATATAGATATAGAGATAGATGAAATGATAGATAGGCTGAATATTAAGACAGATAAAAGATTCTTTGATACGAGTAAATATATAAATATACGCAGATAGAAAGAGAGATATAAGCTAAAAGACCGCGATAGCGAGATAGAGACAGATAGTTTAGATATGTTTACGTATCATATTATATGCACCAAAACCATATTCAATTCCTGAATCGATTCAAAAGTGTGCAAATGCCGACATTAATTCACTTCCATCTGCTATCTGGAGCATCTAACACACATTCTCGTGTACAATCAGCGACCATTTGCCTAATGCGGTGCCAGCAACGCATTTTTCACAACCCCAAGTGTCCCTTTTTAACTGAATGTGTTGGTCGAAAAAGTGGTAAGGAACGGCTGTAAGGTGGAATGAGGGGGGAGAGTTTGGTGAGGGGCAGTTGGTTAGTAAAAATTGCGCCTATTAATTTATGACATAATAATTTTCAAAGCGCAAACAAAGCCGCTCATAAAACGTAAACTCTGGCCAGACAATGCACCGCATTATGCACTTACGGATTGAGATTGGAGTAGAGAAACCACATGAGCGCATGCTGCGCTTTGGTGCCGGGGGGAAACGCATAGAGTGTGGGTTAGAGCGATTGCAATTGCAAATCAGCGCGACAAAAGTTGAAAGACCAACAACAACTGTGAAAAGGGGGGCGCCAAGTGGTTTGGACCCCAAAATGTCGTCGTAGCCATTGTTATTGTTGTCGCTGCTGCTGCTGCTGCTGTTGCAGTTGCATGGGCCAAGTGTCCATGCAGCTGTCAAAGATTGCCACCGTCGGTCGTGTGGCAAATAAAAATAAAATGCGACTTTGGGCCAAGCTAAATTATTTAATATCACATTATCTGGCATCATAATTATCCACAGTGTGGCACTGTGGGGTGCTGCATGACTCACACAGTAGTTGCTGTACAGCGGGGTAGGGGTAGGGGTAGGAACACGCTGCCCCGTGTTCGAGGAAAGGCGCAATGTGCAATGTGAGCTATGAAAAATCACTTGCAATTTGGTTTATCAATTTGTGAAAATTATAAAAAATATGCATACGTTGAATATTTTGGCGAAATCATTTGTAACTGCAACAGACGCCCACGCTTGCGATTGCCATTGCGGCGATGTGGCAACGCTGCGCATAGCGCCGCTGAGTGGCAGCCGTCGGCGTATCGCGTGGGTTGCTGCAACAGGCGCCAAAAGACCAAAAGACCAAAAGACCAAATCTATAATCTGTTTATGCAACTGTTTATGTACTCTAGCCGTGTCACACTTTTATTTGTAGGGTATCATAAATTTGTTGACTGACAAATTGAACTAAGAACTAATATTTATTAAAAGATGTGCATTTTAGTTGCCTGTCTAAGACTCAACATAATAATAATAATTTAAATATATATAAATTATGTTTGTGGCAAAAAGCGCAACTTTAATTTATGTATATCTTTCTCTTTATTAATTTCTTTTATCAATATTATGTAGAGCATTTGAGAGTCGCTTTGATATGGCTCTATTCTCAGACTTGTTGCTGCTATTCGATACACTTGACGCCGCTCATTGAAATTAAATATATACCGCGTTTATATAGAAAATGCGTCGTGAGTCAAGTTTAGGATTTCTGGTTACTGTTGCCATTCTTCCTTCCCCCTCACACACATACACAGCACTCTCAATGCCCTCTTTCACTCTGTCTGCATGTGCAGAAGGAGTAGCAAAGGAAGAAAAGCATTTGTACAGCAACTTCTTGGCAACAGCAGCAGCAGCAGTACAACAAATATTCGTGATTCCTGATAAGCATCATTTGTTGTGGTCCGAAAGTCGCTGCAACATTCGGTTAAACAAATGCCGCTAAAATGCGGAAAGCTAATCAAAAACGCGTTGAAACGACGACGACGACGACGCTGCCAACTGGCTCCAAAAACAAACAAAAAATCGATGCGAATAACGTTAAGTTCCAAGAGCCAAGTTCAATTGCCAAACAAATTCGCGTGAATGAGCCAAAGCAACGACTGCTGCGGCTGCTGCTGGTATTTTTACCTCGTACCTCGTACAGGCAAATTTCGGAAAAACATTAACCGTTTTGTTCGTTTTGTTTTTGTTTTTGTTTTTGTTTTCGTTTCTTGTTTGCAATTCTGTCCTGTCCCGTGGTCCGTGTGACTTATGTGCGACATTAGCGCAACGTTCTTTGCTTAATTACGTAAAGGTTTCCCCTCTCTCTCGCTCTCTCTCTCTCCCTCTCTCTCTCTCTTTCTTCCTCTCTCTCTCTCTCTCTACATATCTCTCTCCCTCCCGTCTGTGTCACTCTTGCACTGTTTTGTCTCTTATAGTTTTGCTGTTTAGTTTTGTATGTACGACAAGTTCGTGTCTTAAGTCTTTCGTTTTGCGCCTTGTTCGCAACTCTTGTCGCAGTGCCGTTGTTCAGCAATGTTCTTTGCTGCTTGCAACAGGTTGTAACTCGAAATTAAAGAATTTGTTATGTTGATTTGTCTCCCGACTTGTCCCTACATTGGGTGGCAATGCCAAAGGTCCATTGTAAGCACAACACACAGTTTGCTGCTGCATGTACGAAAGCTTTGCGGATCTCTCTCCTCTCTTTAATGTACACGGGAGATCATGTCTGCTTAATCATATACTGCATCATTTTCACAGATAAAGTTCTCTGCTCACATTGCTCATGCTCACTTCATTCAGTACAACTCAATATTCAATATTCCAGACAACATTTGCCAACTTTATTAATCATACGCCATGTGAGCCGCCCAGCAATGCAAGGTGCTCTGCACAATTGTTTGGCGTTTGCTAAATATTAAAGAAAATTAATAACATTTTTCTCACGCTCCATTAAAACATCATTAATCTATGACCAAATGGAAGGCACACGAAGTGGGTAAAGCAGATGAAGAGGAGGAAAAAGCAGAGGAAGCGTCTCTGGCGGCCGCATTACAAGAAAGTCGCCGATCGCATTTTGAGCTAATTTCAATATGTATGGCCACATCGAAGGCGGCCACTTCAAACGATTGGGAAACAAGTACACACACTTGTTGTGGTGCGCACCGTTGTTGTAAAGTTGTTGAACTCTCTGGCGGGGCAGAGAAATGGAAATGGGAATTGAAATAGTTGTTAAAGATATTGACAAATTATTGACAGTGGGCCCACTGCTGTTACAAACTAATTAAAAAATTGTTTAAATGTTACAAGAAACGAGAAAGAAAAAAAAAAGAAAAGAAAACAGAGAGAGAGAGAGAGAGAGAGAGAAGAAAATAAAAGCTTGATGAATTAACATAAAATTCGATTTATTTTCATTTGTTGTACGGCTATTGGCAATTTTTCATGTAAATGTGGTAGCTGCTCGAACATTTGTTGCTGTTGTTGTTTTTGTTGCTGTTGTTGTTGCTGCTGTTGCTGTTGTTGCTTTTGCTACCATTTACAACATAATCTAAATGAGGCACATGGAGCTGGGTCGCCCATTATTCATAAGCAGGAGAAGGCACAGCCGTGAAATGATCAGAAATGAGCGAACGCTATGACTTAATAGGCCCTGGCTCTAACAGTGCCTGCTGATGTTGTTGTTGTTGTTGTTGTTGCTGCTGCTGTTGTTGTTGTATTGGCCACCCAGTCCGACTTTGGCTTGGACTCGACTGTGAAGTCAATAAAGGCGCCGTTGGTGGTCAACTCAAAATGTTGCCAACTGCGGACTGTGCGCCAACTTGAGACAAGAGACTTGGACGTTTCATTTGGCGTTGGCACTGCCATCGCTGTCGCTGTTGCTGTCGCTGTCGCTGTCGCAGCCGCTGCTGCTGCTGCTGCTAACTGCGGACTGCGCTTGGCAAGACAAGATCATTAAGGTGGCATATAACATGGCACTAAAGACACACAGACACTTGCCGCTGCTGCTGACGCTGTTCAGGCTGACTAAAGTACCTGTTTCGCATGGGCAACGCAACTGATGTGCTCATGTAAGTACAGTAAAGACTGCCTAAGGCGAGCGCAATTGAAAAATCGCACAATAAAATCACTTTTAAAGCAAAAACTTCAACGTTATCGTTTTGTTATGCCCAGTAGGCAATCTTCTAGTAGCTTTGCACTTAGCCAGTGCATACTGTAGTTAGCTAGTTAGTGCTATTGCAGTTAGAGTTGTTGTGCTGGCGCTGACACTTTTGATTGAATTCCCAGCAGCGTGCGTTGGCTCTTGCGCCTGCGTCAGCGCCGTCGATTGTAATCAACGCGCGGAGATCAATCAACAAACTTGCAACTTGAACGCCACACAGCAGCCAGACTCGAATCAATCCATCAAACGTATCAATCATGATGACAGCCCAGATCAGACCAACGTCCTGCTCCACGAGTCCACGAGTCCACAGGCCAATGGACCATGGACCATGTCCAGTTTTTGATCTACAGGTAGCAAAAGCTTTCCTAACACGACTGCAATCGCTGTTGCCTCACTTGTGCAGTCTCCACGCGCGTTGCGCCCATTAAATTTGAATAATCTTAGTTGTTTTTCTTTTTTCACTCTCTTTCTGTTTTTATTTTTATTATTTTCTTTCTTTTTTTTTCTTTTTTTTTTTGCAACTGTTGCAACTGTCGCATGCAGCTGGACACGGTCCGGGTTTTGCTTGCGAGGCTTGCGTGCCTCGCACATGAGAGACGACGACGCTGCAGGCAGCAGCAGCCAACTGATTTGAAATTCTAAAGTGATTTTGATTACTTGAGGTGTTGATGTTTTGACTTGTACGTTGATTAGATAGTTGAAGGCTTGTTAGATGCATGTCAGAGGCACGACGATGGCAGTCAGCCTGTTTTGGGGAACTCTGTGTCTGTCTGTGTGTGTGTGTCTGCTTGATGCGCCTTGTTGATGTTGATTATAATTTAATTATAAGCAATCTGTAACAAGTTAATGGGCCGCAGACTCACTTGGCGCATAATTTAGCAGGCAGGTGTGAAATGGCTTCATTAGCTTAGACGCCTCTGTGCTGCGAGGCGAGTGGCAAATGTGGGCAAATGTGGCAAATGTTGATGAGGTAGCATTGCATGACTAATAATAGTCATGGGCCTGTCACACTCTTGCACATTTTGCCAATGGCAGCTTCCCCAACTCTCTCACTTTCATACTCCCTCTCTCTCTCTCTCGACTACCTGATATGTAGCTCCTCAAGGAAAGTTGCAATTTGAAATTGCAGTTGAGTGACTGCTGCAAGGCAACAGGCAATAGATACGACTATTCATACGTACTCATGGCTAATGGTAATGAGTGCTCAGCATATCAGCCTCTAGCTGGCAATTGCTTGCAACTATTGTCAAGTCTAATATGTAGTTTTGTCTGCTGCTTGACTGACAGACCTTCTAGTTGGTCAAAAAGTTTAGCAAAAGTTTAGCAAATCAAAACTAAAATTTATAACAAAAGCTCAACAAATTCTTCAGAATATTCAACTTGAGAATTTGAAGTAAACTTTTACATTTTCTCTAAATTAATTTCTATTTTTACAACTCAACATTCAACTTATTCCAAGACATTACAGCATGACCCTTGATTACTTGAATTTTATGTTGACTGCTGTGATTTATGCGCTGAATTTCAAGTTGTTAAAAGAGTCATCATCAATCAACATTTCACAGTCCATCGGCGCTATACAACTCCATTGGCTTATCAGCTGTTGTTTTGATAAGAGAGGACCACCACCTAGCTTTAGGGAATGCTCCTAAAACGAATCAATTTTGAATTAATGAACACTTTTGGAATCATGTCATGGTCACTTGCTCGCTGTGTTTGTAGTCATTCTTGAATTTCGATTGACATTTGTTTATTTTCCATAACTTGAGGTATTTCATTTGCTGCGGGGGGGAGCTCCACTCTAGTCAACTTATTCTAATGCCATTTTGAGATACTCTAGGCTTTTGTTTATTTTGCTTGGCATTATTGTCGCATACAATATGTCATCACTGTGATTTTGTTTTTTTTTTGTTTTTTTTTGTTTTTTTTTTCTTGGAGCTCTTTTAATTGCCCAAGACAGAGCAGAGGAAGAAGAAGCAGCAGCAATTGTTGATTTCATGTGTGGGCCGTTCATTTTTATTTTCTAAGTACATACACATATTTTGTTTATATTATTTGAAGTGTTTGCATTTCGTAATTGGAACGTCAAAGTGTCGAGAGACGCTTGAAAGGGTTCCAATTTTGTTTACTAAGCGTTCTTTCAAGACAAAAAAAATATGCATAAAATATGGCAAAGTTAATGTTAAATAAATTAAGTAGAACTTAATTACATTACTTTTTAATATATGCATATATTTTCGTTTTATAAACAACAGCATTTTGTTAGATTCTTAAGCACTTGACTGCTAAATATGTATAAGTAAATATTAGAGTGGGGAAGGGGGTGTATTGGCTGAAGTTCACCTGTACCAGCATAAATGAAATGTACCTGCCGCTGCCTTAGGCTGTGCTGCATATGCTTATAATAATAATAATATTATTACCAACATAAAGGCGAGCGTGTCTCAACGGGGTCTAAACAAAAGTTGAAGTCGACGACGACGAAGAAGGGCAAAAGCGATCGATGAAATCAACAAGAAACGATCTCAGCCAGCAGCACGTTCGCTGAGGATCGCAGACCTCAATGTGAACCTGCAGCAGCAGCAGCAGCTACAGCACAGCAACAACAACAACAACAGCAACAGGCTTCAGCAACAACTACAACTGTCTCGACCACAACAAAAGCAACGACAACAGGTACTTGCAGTCGCCTCTAGGCCATGGATGCGAGAACGAACCAATAATCCACGCACAGCCACAATGCGGCTGCGGTTTCTATAGAACCTAAACAGCATCGTGCGCGAGTTCGACTTTGACTCTGAGCCTTTGCACAGTGGGACAAAGTGTGATGCTGCTGGCAAGCTGACAAAAAGTCAAACACTGTATCTAAAATATTAATAGAATCGATTTCATTTAGAAAAGCATAAAAACTTGGCTTATTTATTTATTTATTTTATTTATTTATTTAACGTCGACTAACAGCTGTCGACCCAAGTAAAAATCAAACTCTTAAGATTTAAATTAAAAATAATTACAAATAAAATTTAAGTGTAAAAATGAGTTTCAAATTTAAGTTTAAAATAATATTAATTTAAATTTAAATTTCAAATTTCAAATTTCAAATTATGCAAATTATGCAACACAAGATTCTTAATTCAAATTGAGTAAAATATAATTTAACATAGAAAATTTGCAAAAAATAAACGAGTAAACCCAAGTAAAAACAAGTCAGGAAGCTACAGTCGGGGTACGACTGTGGGAGACTCTGAACTACAGCACGAGTTTTTGCATTTGTCATATATATATATATATATATACGAATTTCTAACGAAATTTGGTTATTGCTTTCTCTTGAATTCTCAACATTTTCTGACAAATATGGCAAAATTAATAATATATGTATATATAAAATAAAAGTAATTAATTTATAGTTATTAAAAAATGTATTTTGGAATTGTCAGCAGTGGGGTTCGAACTCGCGCCTTTGCGGAGTTTCTTGTTGTTTTTGTTCTAACTAAAGCAATTTTGGCCGCAGAGGTGCCATGAACCTGCTGATCATTCATTCCTTAATATCTTCTATAGTTATAAACCGATCGTGCTTAAATTTTCAGAAAACGTCCGAAATAGGACATCCTCCATATGTGCCAAATCTGAATTAAATCTAAAGTCGGTAGCTTCAGTAATACGTTTTTTTTCGATTTGCGGGGGCGGAAGGGGGCGTGGCAAAAATCTAAAACAAACTTGATCTGCCTGCAAACAATACACGTGTTGTCACCAAATTTGGTTACTCTAGCTCTTATAGTCTCTGAGATCTAGGTGTTCATACAGACGGACAGACGGACAGTCGGACAGACGGACATGGCTATATCGTCTCGGCTGTTGACGCTGATCAAGAATATATATACTTTATAGGGTCTGCCACGCCTCCTTCTGCCTGTTACGCACATTTCGGTTTCGTCAAACCTAGTAGACTTTGAACTTTTAGTTCAGAGTCTAATAAAAATCAAACTCTTAAGATAATTAAATTAAAAATAATTACAAATAAAATTTAAGTGTAAAAATGAGTTTAAAATTTAAGTTTAAAATAAGATTAATTTATATTTAAATTTCAAATGATGCAAATTATGCAACACAAGATTCTTAATTTAAATTGAGTAAAATATAATTTAACATTTGAAATTTGCAAAAAATAAACGAGTTAATGAAACAGTTTTGCATTGCTTTCGAGTTGTTCGTGACACTGCCATGACAAGTTTCGTCCCACTGTGCAGTGGCTCCTCCAAGGGCGCATGGGCAATTCTCGCGAAATGGAATTATAAAAGAATGCCTCGACCCGGGCGCGTTTTAACGAGTTGAACAAAATCGAAAACTCGGAATTACTGAGCGTAGGAGAGCTGAACGCAGCACAGAAAATAAGTTGAAAATAAATAAAAATAAAAATAATAAATAAAAAACTTGAGGCCGAAGAACAAAAGCCAGAGTCAATGCCGTAGCCGAAGCCATGAGCGTTGAGGGTGATGTCGGCGAGCCAGAGTCAGAGTCAGAGTCAGAGAATCGAGAACCAGAGAACCCGGTTGCCCACAATGAGAGCTCGCAAATGAATGCGTAGACTGCGACTGCGACTGCGACTGCGGCTGCGGCTGCTGTGGCTGCTGCTGCTGTTGAAGTGGGTGCCCCCAGAGTCTAAGAGAGAAAAGTATAATAAAAATAATGAAAAATAAGGAAAAAATGAACCGAATTGCGAGCGAGTGGCGACCGCAAACCCGCAGCAACAAGTGTATAAGTGGCGTGGCCAGAGACAGAGATGGAGATGGAGACAGAGAAGGAGAAGGAGACGGATAAGGAGACGGAGAGTGAGACGCAGTCTAAAGCACAAGAGCGCGAGTCTGAGGCGCGATCATTGATCGCGGCAATCGGTTGAAATGAAGTGGTAGTGAGAAGAGTGTGTGGTGTGGGGAGACGCGGCACAACAATCTATTCAATAGCTAGAACTGAGGAAAAACCCCGACAGACCCTAGGCAAGTGGTAGGGGAGGGAGGGGGAGCAGTCCAAAAGAGGCAAGTGAAGCGAGTGCGATCGATGGATCGATGGGCTGTTGGGATGAGGCTTTATGGTGGCAATTGTATTTGGCCAGCGATCGTATGGCGGCTCAATTGTTGTTGTTTCTGTTGTTGTTGTTGTAGTTGTTGCCTGCCCGTACATTTATGCAATTCATTGTTGCATGTTGTGAGGGAGGAAACAAAGCGAATGAGCGAGCGAGAGAGAGAGAGAGAGAGAAACAGACGGATACAGAAAGGGTAAGACATGATCATCTTCAACACCTTGGACAGGTTACAAAACAAAAGTGGCAACATTATTGAACCTCGTACATTGTTTTCCCTCACTCAGCCCTACCCCCCTCCCCATTCCTCACACCCGATCCCTCCTCTATTATCGGTCAACTGCTTGTGTCGATATGCGTACGTGTTTCAAGCTTTTAGCTGCAGATTACGTAGAAGCACTTGGCATCTGTCTTCCACCGCACTCATCCTCATCCTCATCCACATCCACGTCCACATCTTCGTCTTTGGCTCCGGTTCGGTAGTTAGTGCTTGATGTATGTAATTCGTGTTGCGCCCGCATGCAGCTACCTGCGGCAATACGTGGCAATACTCAAGTTGACCAGCCACAGCTCATAGTTGCATCGAGTGCGAGAGTATTTCATAATGCAATGCAATCTTTATGGGTTCATCGCAAAGGTGATCGAGTAGAAGTTCCAGCTGAATGCAACCTGTTGGGCTAGCCAGCTTCAACCAGAGAAAGCTACAGCATTGTGAGAATGCCTTCAAGCGGCCACAGCAAAAAAATCTTAATAATGTGCATGGACAGCGAGAGAGAGAGAGAGAGAGAGAGAGAGAGAGAGAGAGAGAGAGAGAGAGAGAGTAAAGCAGCGAAGCAAGAGATAGAGAGAGCAATTGAAAATGCTTCTAGGAAACTAAAGAATTTTGCAAGTTACGCAACTATTTTGTTAAAAACTTATAAGCAATAATATTTATATTGAAATTTATAAATTATTTCTGAAATTATTAAATATTATCTGATATTATTAAATATATAGTATTTCTGAAAGGGGAAAGCATGAAGATGCTTCTAATAGTTTTAAGTTACTAACAAATATTGTAAAATTAGAGAGAGAGAGAGAGAGAGTAAAGCAGAGAAGCAAGAGATAGAGAGAGCAATTGAAAATGCTTCCAGGTAACTAAAGAACTTTGCAAGTTACGCAACTATTTTGTTAAAAACTTATAAGCAATAATATTTATATTGAAATTTATAAATTATTTCTGAAATTAAGATGAATGCATGAAAATGCTTCTAATAGTTTTAAGTTGCTAACAAATATTGTAAAATTAATAAAAAGAAATATAACTAAAGAACAATGCAAACACAGAACTCAAAATTGTAAAATTAATAAAATAAAAAATAAATATAGCAAAAGAACAGTACAAACACTAAACTCAAAATTGTCAGAAATAAAAGAACATTTATATTGGAATTTATAAATTATTTCTGAAATTTAGATGAATGCATGAAGATGATTCTAAGAGTTTTAAGTTGCTAACAAATAATGTAAAATTAATAAAAATAAATATAGCAAAAGAACAATGCAAACACTAAACTCAAAATTGTCAGAAATACAACAATTTCTTACATTTAAAGAAAATTGTAATATAAATATAATTAATTAAAAATCGAAGCTAAGCTTACAACGAGTCTAGGTCAACATTAATTCGCTTATCTATTTATATAAATTATTAGAGTCGCTTTATGATAATCTGCTGAGCTGAATGCTTAACTTTATGGACTGCAAGCCAGGCATAAAGTAGTGGGATCGATGCCAAATGGAATTGCCAACCTTGGGTTTATCTCCATGCTCCATGCGAGAGAACTATAACCTGAAACGGAGCAACATAAGGAAGAAATTAAATTTGTATTTTTTGTTGTTGTTGCTGTTGCTTGGAATTTTAATGATAATTTCCTCTTCACGAATTTATGGTATTTTAATTAAAAGTGCCTAAAAGAATATATATATAAATGCTGTTGTTGTTGTTGCTTTGAGGCCAAAATACGAGTTTTAGCCACGTAATTTAGCCAAGTTTATGCCTTTTGGCCTGTTTGCTGTTGCTGTGGCTGTTGCCGCTTCCTGTTGCGCATGAACTTTGCCAACTTACGAAACACGAACACTGTCAATGGCATAATCCTGCCACAGCCTGAAGATCCAAGTTTCACAGATACCAGATTCAAGATGCCAGATCCAAGTCCCAAGTCGCACATAAACGTCAATTTGGCCAATTATGGAACGCACCAAAAACTGAGCAAAACCGGAGCTGAAGACAAGTGCATTGGACTTTCGATTTCTTGTTCTCGGCCTCGGTTTTAGCTTTAGCTGTTGCTTTTGTTGTTGCTTTTGTTGTTGCAGTTGCCTTTGCCTTTGCCACTTGCCACTTGTTTGGGGCTTGATTAATGCGCCCGCTCCCGCTGCTTCAACTGCAGCTTTGGCTACAGCTTCAACTCGAGCTTCAGCTCGTGCCCAGCCCATCCCCAAGTCTGGGCTATTAATTCTATAGCCATCTTTTTTGTTGTTGCTGCCGCTTTTTGGCCATAAAAGGCAACGTTTGTCGCCCCGACAACGACGACTCAACAGGTTGCTGTTAATGAACGCCCGCGCAGACTGCTCTGTAGGAGTAGGAGGATGCCAGCAGGAGTGTGAGATGGAGACGCAGATGGAGAGGAGTATGAATGGAGTTATGTGCTGGAGAGAGGGGTCAGAGAGGGGGTGAGGCAGGAAGTGGTGCCAACGCAAATGGTTAGCAATTACTTTATGCGTTTTCGCGTTTGCCAACTGATTACAAGTCCCTTTTGGGCAACACCGCACCTCCAGCGCATCCAACGTGTGCGGTAAAATGCACGAATGCGTTCAATATAATGAAATTCATTTGTTCACTGTCTGTCTGTCGGTCTGTCTCTCTGTCTGTTCTGTCCTGTCCCGTCCTGTTTGCTGCTTGGCTCCACCACCACCACCACTCCAAGGGCCATTGCAATTCAGTCTGGGCACGGCCTGAGGTGCGTGGCAGACCTGTCCAGACAATCTCGAGCGTGCCGCGGCGGCTAACCTTGAATTTCGCTCAGCCAAGCATCAGCATCTCGAGTAGCAACCAGAATTGTAGCACTCCGTTTGCAATACCCTGTAATTAGCTAAATAATTTAATTGCGCATGCAAATAGCAGCAGCTAATGCTTAATCTATAACTAAAGTTAAAACAGAGCAGAAAGCAGTTTAAGTAGAGGAAATTTTATAATATAAAACAAATATATATTTATTTTTTAATTAATTTTTTATTATAATTATTATTATTTTTCAATTTATAAAATTATTAATTATTTTTTATTTATATTAATTAACTAAATCATTTATTTATATAATAATATTTTTTGTTAATTTTTTTTGTACTACTACAATTATTTTTTAATTTATCTTAATTAATTAACAATTTATTCAAATATTTATTTAATAATTTTTTTGTACTACTACAATTATTTTTTATTAATATTTTTTATTTACCTTATTAATTAAACAATTTATTCATATATTTCATTATTATTTTTTTATTAATTTTTTTGTATTACTACAATTATTTTTTATTTTATTATTTTTTTAATTTAACTTAATTAATTAATTAATTTATTCAATTTTATATTACTATTTTTAATTTTGTATTTTTTTTATGCATTTTAATTAGTTAAATCATTTATTTATTTATTTAAAAATATTTCTTGTAAGCAATCCAATTATTAACACTAATAAATTAGTATAATTTACAGTAAATGCAAAATTAATTCGATCAAAACTACTCAAGCTACTTGCAGAGTATCTGCTGGTCGCGCATTGCCCACTAGTTGGCTGATTTTATTACTTGACTCCTCCGCTGCTTGTCACTAAATACAAAAAACTTGTTACACCGCAAAAATTCATATGAAACTGATTCAAAAATACACACAAACCGTGTCTACAGTTGGCGCTCGAGACGCCCTCGCCCTCCACTTGGACCCCACTCGACTTGGCTCTCCATTCGCGCCTCGCTGATTCATAGGTTCAGAAAAACATCACTAAAGAAAACAAAATGTAAAAAATAATAATAATTCGACAGCGCGTTGATTAAACGTTTCGTTTGGTGAGACGGACAGACAGATGGACACTCGAAATCGAAATCGAAATCATTGTTGATATTATTAATAAAAAAATAAATTTCAGTTTAAACAGTTGTTTAAATAATCGTTTTTAGTGCCAAGATTGACAGCCTCAAGTGGAAAGGGATCTGCGATCGATGCAATTCAAGGATATAAAGATAAAGCGACATGTGGAGAACTGCAAAGTTTGCGAATCAAGTGTCCTTAAATGAGGAAGATAAGCTAAAAGGAAGGGAAATAGTTAAGATAGCAAACGTTAAGTATTAAGTACTTTAATTAAAGCTCTAGAATATATTACAAACATGTAGTTAACAAGTGCTTTTGTATTTATATATATATATAAATATATATACAGAAGTTAACTATGAAAGTTAGGCAAGTGCAGGCAAGACAAGTTCATGTCAAGTGCACAGCTCATGTTGTATCCTGCTGTTGTTCTTAGCCAAAGGCATAAATCAAACTTCAAACAGTGCGCCAAATGAGTGGAGTGGTAGTACCAAACAGAGAGAAACTTTCACCCATAAATGGTGCGAATTGGCCATAAACTCTGGCTGCTGACTCTTGTCCGTTGACGCAATGCCTCCTAATGATAACATTAAAATTGTGTTAAGAAATTAGCTAAGCGCAGCAGCAGCAGCAGCAGCAGCAGCAGTCGCAACAACAACAACGTCAACAACTATGAGTCGTAAATCATGTGAAACAACAAGTTGTAGAACAGCTTGCAACTTGCCACAAAAAGCAGAAGATGTAGCCTAGCAAGCAGCAAGCAGCAACCTGCAAGCAGCAACTTGCAACCAGCAACTTGCAACCAGCAGCATTTTCACATTACGCGATAGCGAAATGTGCACGTCAATTAAGATACGCCAAGGTATGCCAGACAGGTGAATCAGCAGGTGGCAGAGAAAGGGTGTGAGAAGTGAAGGAGCAGCTCGTAGCTAAAGTTGTAGCTGTAGCTGTAGCTGTAGCTCTAGCTGGTTGTTGTCTCTTTACAGTGGCTGGGACACTTTTGTCAACAGAGTTTAACAGTTTCTACGCCTGTCAGCTCGTAAATCTCTCTGAGAGTCTTCACAGATCTTCCCTCGCTCTCGCTCCCTCTCCCTCTCTCTCTCCCTCTTCTAGAGATCCGCTTGAAGTTGTCTGTCTGTTGGACAACGCCCAATGTTGGTAGCGCGAGTTTCGGTTGCGTTTAATAAAAGTCAATAAATTAATAAATTATCGCATTAAAATAAATTGCATCTAAATGTTCTAAGTTGCACATTAATTAAGCAGATTGCTTGATTTATTGGCGTATCAAGTGTCGCCTTCTCCTCCTCCTCCTCCGACTCTCTGTGTCTGTGTGTCTGTGTGTGTGTGTGTGTGCCACAGTCTGTGGCACAGCAGTCTCTGTGCACTTTAGCTGATTTTTATCATCATCGTGAGCTGCTGCTGCAACTGTTGCTGCTGCCTTTCATATTGCAACAGCAACAGCAACAAAGTTGAACGTCTTGCTCATCAACAGTTGAAGCTGCTCCCTTCTCTCCCTACTCCGCTGCTCTACACTCTCCAGCCTGAACACATTTTATGTGTCCATTTACGTAGCTCAAATTGTGCGCATTCTAGGCAACATCTTCTGTCCATTCTCATTCCCATTCCCATTCTCATTCCCATGCCCATCCTCATCCTCATCAACTTTATACACACTCGCATCTTCATCGTCTTCGTTTTCGCACTTTGTTGTCATCCGACTGACTTCTTGTGCGTGCCAATTTTCTCCTTATTAATAAAGATAAATAACTTAATGATTATTACGTTTAAAGTGTTTAATTTGCAGACGTTTAGGCGCTATTCGCTATACTTTATTGCTCTTGTTTTGCTCCCCCTTTTGATTGAAATTAAGTTATTAGTGCAGTTATATTGTCTATAAAATCATGCTTTAAGTCAACATTATAAATTTCTTCTTATTATTAATAGCTTCAATTTGCAAGGGAAACTTTTGGGCAACTTTGCTAGTTTAGTTTATATAAAATTATTTATAAAATAAGAACTTTTAATGAGTGTTAAGTTGTCTGTTATGAACTATTGAATGTTTATTAAGTTCTGCTTAAATATGCAGCATTGTAGGGCAGCTAACTTCATATTGAATTGGTCATGTTAACAAGTGTAGTTGGTAGTCAGAGTACCTGTTTAACCAGACGCTAACAACAACGTTGACAACAGCAACAACACACAACAATAATAACAACAACAACAGCACAACAGCCCACAGTTGGCAGAGAGTTGTAGGAAATATGGCACACTCTGCCATGTGTAATTGTAATTTCTCTGGGCCAGACATGTGCAACAACAGCACTGGGATACTCTGCCTCTCTGTCCTCGCTCTCGCTCTCTCTGCCATCTCTTTTACACACTGTGTGTCTGTCTCTATCGTACTGTCTGGATGGCAAAGGTGTCAACGCGCATGCGCGCACGAGTTGTCAGCACATTAATTTCATTTGCATTTCCGCTCGGCGCTGGTTTCGCATTACAACTCGAACTTAAAAGCTGGAAAAACTAGTGCGATTTTCCAAAAGCAAAGCCAACGGCAAATGCACTCAAAAAAATTGAGAAAAACTTTTACAATTTGCAATTTATAGAAAGATAATCAGAGAAAGGTCTGAGCAGTAACTTTTAACTAACTTTATATTAATTTATGCAAAAATTAGCAGGCAACAGAGTATCTCACTGTCGAGCACACTCGCCTATAGCAAACTGCTTTTGTTTTGCTCAGTGTAGCGCATATGTTGCCCACTTGGCAGCGGCTCGTGCCTAGCTTGGAACTTGGGCTCTGCCGCTGCCGCTGCTGCTGCCGCTGTTGCTGGCTTTTGGCCTGGCCCACTCTGCTGGCTGTTACCAACTGCACAACATGAATCACACACGCACAACGCAGCGAGGAGGCATTTCTTTTTTTTTTATTTATTTTTTTTTTCGTTTTTTTTTTGCTTCTTTTTTGATTATTTACATAGTTTTGCTATTACTACAAATTTTTATTTGCCGCGCACATTCGAAGGCCTGTTTTAACAGTTGTTGTTACTGCGCTTGTTGTTGTTATTATTGTTGTTGTTGTTGTTGTTGCATTGGCCATCGTCAACTGTCGTCGTTGTTGTTGGTGTGGTGTCTGCTGCTTTTTGGGCCCCACTGTTTAATTGTGGCTTAAAGTGGTAATAAACAAGCCTGGCGCAAGAATATTAATAGCCCATGTTATTGATGGCAATTGCTCGTTGAATTTGGCGTAATTAAGTCGTTGTCATCAGTCTCTATCTCTCTCTCACTCAGTCGCTATCTCTCTCTCTCTCCCTCTCTGTCTGTGTTAATTTATGCATTGGCATCTTTTATACGCAGTTTTCTTGTTTGGGCTTCTTTGGCTTGTGCCCGTTAACTGCAAATAAACAAGTGCAGTTCTCGTCCATTCAACCAACTAACTCGCTTTGTATTGCACATCAAATAAAAGAATCATAAAATCTGTAGCAACAGCACTTGGAATGCAGTGCATTATCAGAAGATACCCTGTTAAAATATAGTATTCAAAATATTCTTTTAAATTGAACTAAAAGAAATGTTGTCATAATATAAACTTGATTTGTTGTCAACTTTTTTGTGTCTTCTCACACACATTTGTTGACTACAGGGTATAGGCATATTAATCATATGCAATGTTAATAATTTTACGTTAATTTTTTGCATTTTTATGCAGATCATTAAGCAATTAAGTTGAACATTCAGCAATTAAGTTGCCTAATGAATTCAACTGAATAATAATGAATTTAATAATATTTTCAACTGCTCATGAGTCTTGTGAACTCTCTCAATTGCAAGTAAATGCAATGAAAATTGTATATAAATTTTCCAATTGACATAAATAAAGGGAAACTTGCGTTGCAAATTGCATTGAACCTCAACATAAGTTAGCTGTTGGCGTTTGGTTGTTGTGGCTGCTGTTGGCCCTGTGGCAAGAAATTTTCTCCCACATTTGGTTGACTGACATTTGATGGTTTCGTGATGCGGCATGTTGCCATGTTGCCATGTTGCATGCCGCGCCGCCAAAACATCAAACGAACGTCAAACGCCCAATGGTCAACAAGTTGAAAGTTTTCTCCAACCAATATGGAGACAGCATAGATCTTTCTTTCGTCCGCCCGCTGTTGCTTTAACTATCTCTTACTCTTTCGCTGACTCTCTCTCTCTCTCTCTTTCTCTCTCTCTCCCTCTCTCTCTCTCTCTCTCTCTCTTGCGCTCTCTGACTGTTATCAGGCTGGCCAAATGTAGCCGCGGCTTACAAATTAGCGCGCTGCCAACAGTTGCAACTGTCCGAGTTGGCCCAAAAGGCAGGCTCCAAGTCAAATGACACTAACAACAACAATAAACTACTGTTGACATTTGTTGCTGTTGCTGTTGTTGTTGTTATTGTTGGGAGAGTGCAACCTCCTACTACAAAAAACTATACACAATGGAACACTTGCGTCTTGGACTTGGACTGCGATTCCGACTCCGATTCCGATTCCTCTGGCGCTGCGTGGGGGTGAAGCTCTGTATGGCTTTGTGCCTCAAACTGTCTCTCACTCTTGTGTGTGTGTGTGTGTGTGTGTGTGTGTGTGTGTGTGTACTTTATGGCCACGCACCAAGCAACAGCTTGGCCAGCTCGGCCAGCTTGCCATCCAGCCCAGGTCTACAGTGCAGGCCAGTTTCCATAACTCGACGGTGACTCTCGTGTCCATGTCAGCATCGTATGTATTCATTTCCAAAGGGAATAACTTATGTACGCTCTGGGCACAATAAATTCTTGCGCTGAAAATGTCAATTAGGCGCAGATTTTTGTTGTTGTTGTTGTTTCACGTGTTGTTTTTGTTGCTGCTGCCGCTGCTGCTGTGGAGCGTGAAAAATCTAATTGGCTGGCATTTGTTTTCGGCCGAATGAAATTGAATTGTATCAGCCCCCAATTCCAGCCACAGCCCCAATCTGCAGTCCACAGTCCACACTCTGCAGTCTCAGCCCCAAAAACACACAGAAGGTAGTAGCCAAGTTAACACACCACAACAGCAACAACTATTTGAATTTACACTTGCTGAATGTTGAATTCACATCCGCAGTCGGTAGCTGCCACTTAGCTGTGAAATGATGACATAAAAGAACATATGCGCTGACACATCAATGGAGGAGCAGACACTCGACCAAGTGGACACAGCTACCTCTCTCTCTGTCTCTCTCTCTATTTGTTTCTCTCTCGCATTGGACTAATAGGCACAAGCGTAACCAGCCAAGGACCGCAGACAGTTTTGCAGTTGTGTTTGCTTATTGACAGCTTTGAGCTAGCGATGAGCATTAAGTATATTCAACTCGATAGTCATAAGTATCTGTTTTGTGAATTATATTTAGTATTTCAATTATTGACTATATTTTTAGCAATCTTAGAAAGCCAGGCAATTGTTGGAAATTAAAGAATAGTTTAACTACATTATTAATATGAATATATTTAAAGAGTTTATTTAAAATGCAAAATTTTATTGTATTTATGAAGTTAACTTATTATAATAGAATAGAACGAATAGATCAAAGCTTATAGATCTATAATAATAATTGTAGTTTAGTCTGTTTATAATATTGAAAAACTCATGCTATCTTATTGTAAT
Organism: Drosophila macrospina; assembly: GCA_035042075.1. Classification (NCBI taxonomy): domain Eukaryota; kingdom Metazoa; phylum Arthropoda; class Insecta; order Diptera; family Drosophilidae; genus Drosophila; species Drosophila macrospina. The sequence continues at coordinate 508,206 of JAWNLW010000301.1, forward strand.
ATAGAATAGAAAATATTATAATAAGATAACTTCAGTTTTTCAAGATTATAAACAGATTTAACTTTTAATTATTATAATAGATCTATAAGCTTCGATCTTCACAAGGCATTTACTTTCACGTTAAATGTGGTTTTTCAATATTATAAATAGATTTAACTACAATCAAACTTAGTAGACTATGTACTTTTAGTACAGAGTCTAATTATTATAATAGAACTACAAGCTTCGATCTTCGTTAAATGAATTTTTTCCATATTATAAACAGATTTAACTACAATCAAACTTATGACTATGTACTTTTAGTACAGAGTCAAATTATTCTAATAGATCTGCAAGCTTCGATCATCATAAGGCATTTTCTTTCAAAAAATTTTCAAACTACAATCAAACTCAGTAGACTATGTACTTTTAGTACAGAGTCTAATTATTATAATAGATCTACAAGCTTCGATCTTCGTTAAATGAATTTTTCCATATTATAAACAGATTTAACTACAATCAAACTTAGTAGACTATGTACTTTTAGTACAGAGTCAAATTATTCTAATAGATCTGCAAGCTTCGATCATCATAAGGCATTTTCTTTCAAAACATTTTCAAACTACAATCAAACTTAGTAGACTATGTACTTTTAGTACAGAGTCTAATTATTAGAATAGAACTACAAGCTTCGATCTTCGTTAAATGAATTTTTTTAATATTATAAACAGATTTAACTATAATCAAACTTAGTAGACTATGTACTTTTAGTACAGAGTCTAATTATTCTAATAGATCTACAAGCTTCGATCTTTACATGCATTTTCTTTCACGTTAAATGTAGTTTTAATATTATAAAAGATTTAACACATCAAACTTAGAGACTATGTACTTTTACAGAGTCAATTATTATAATAGACCTACAAGCTTCGATCTTCATTAAATGAATTTTTTCAATATTATAAACAGATTTAACTACAATCAAACTTAGTAGACTATGTACTTTAAGTACAGAGTCTAATTATTATAATAGATCTGTAAGCCTAAGGCATTTTCTTTCACGTTAAACGATAAGTCACATCACGCACCCATCTCTAGCGATTACGCACATGGCAGTTGACTGTTGGGGAAGCTGGCCAAGTGCCTGGGCAAGTGTACAATGGCCAAGTGCGCGTATCTCCCTCTCTCTCTCTCCCTCTCTCTCTCTCTCTCTTCACTTCTTGACTCGTATCGAACGCGATACTCAAGACTTTGGCGCAAAAATCGCAAAAAATCAAAAATAATTGCCAACACCGGGCGACGGCTTGAGAGATGCGATGCGTATGGTGTGATTATATATTGAATTTTGTTGATACGCGTTGGCCAAAAGGGCTACGGGATGGATGGACGCTGCGATGCGATGCTGTGGCGACATTGACAGGTCAATATTGATGGAAACAAGATTTATATGACAACGTATTGAATTTAATGAGCAGGAAGACCGACCGAGCGACCGATTGAACGACCGAACCCAACCTGGCACCAAGTTGCCCACAAATGTGGCCACAGCGTGTTGGTCTCGAGCGGGCAGAAGTGTCGAGTAACTCGCTTAAATGATGTGCTAATAAGGCGCGCATAACTGTGCAAAATATGATGGACACCACTCCTCCTGCTTCTCCTGCTCTGCCTCCTTCTACTTTTCTTCCTCTTGCTCCAACTGCTGCTCTTCCTCCTCCTGCAAATGCATTGCCTGCTCGTCTACTGGGATTTTACACGACGGAGTGGAAATTATGGCAAATATGTTGTGAATTTGTGTTTAATGAGCAGGTGACTAATGAATTTCAGCAATAGGAAGGAAGTATCAACTGAGCGGTGAGAGATGACTTACATAAGTGGGTCAGCTTGCAGTGCAAAGGGAGCGCCGGAACTGGGATGAGACGAGGCTGATAAAACTCATAAAACTTAAAGAAAAACGTTGTTTTTTTTAATAGATATTGAATTAAATTAATAAGCTGACTTAAAAACTTGATAAAAGTGTTGATTTTACTTGAGATAAAGATTACAGAAAAGGTTGAAGTAGAGTCTTTACAAGGAAACTGTTGAATTTGAAGGATTTGAAGGATTTGCTCTGCTTTACTTGAGATAAAGACTGCAGAACAGGTTGAACTATAGTCTGTAGAGGAAACAGTTAAATTTTGCACATTTATTGCATATAGATCTGATTTTTTCGCTGTTGAATGAAGCATTCCCCTGTTAGCTTGAGATAAAGTCTGCAGAAAAGATTGAAGAAGAGTCTTTAGGAGGAAACTGTTTAAGCTTGAAGGTTTTGAAGGATTTGAAGGATTTGCTCTGCTTAACTTGAGATAAAGACTGCAGAAAAGTTTGAAGTAGAGTCTTTAGTTCTGCTTTCTGTATAGATCTGCTTTATGCTCTGTTGAATGAAGGATTTGCTCTGCTTAACTTGAGATAAAGACTGCAGAACAGGTTGTACTATGAGTCTGTAGAGGGAAACAGTTAAATTTTACACATTTATTGCATATAGATCTGATTTTTCCGCTGTTAAATGAAGAATATTCTCTGCTTTACTTGAGATAGAGACTGCAGAAAAGTTTGAAGTAGAGTCTTTAGTTCTGCTTTCTGTATAGATCTGCTTTATGCTCTCTTGAATGAAGCATTTCCCCTGCTTAACTTTAATAAAGACTGCAGAACAGGTTGAACTAGAGTCTGTAGAGAGTAACAGCTAAATTAACTTGAGATAAAGTCTGCAGAAAAGGTTGAAGTAGAGTCTTTAGCTCTGTTTTCTATATAGATCTACTATTTCCGCTGTTGAATGAAGCATTTCCCCTGCTTAGCTTGAGATAAAGACTGCAGAAAAGGTTGAAGAAGAGTCTTTATGAAAAAATTGTTTAAGTGCAACTTTTATAGCACATAGATCTACTTTATCCGCTGTTCAATGAAGCATTTGCTATGGTTAACGAGCTTGTAAGATTAGAGTTCAACTCTCCATGGAAATAGTTTAAAATTTGTTGCCTAAACTGGCCAACTGCCAAGCATATGCTGCTGCCCAGTCAACCCATTCCATAAATGCCAATCCAGCTGAGCTTCAACTTTCTCAATGGTCATCACTTGAGCAGCAAGGCGAGAAGATGCCTGCACAGAGCACAGACATCCTTGACCTCTGCGTTGCAAGAAGACAGAGAGACAACAGTGAGACAACAACAAAGAAATGTAATAACAAACGCACAGACAAGACACCTACAAGCCTCAAGTTGCAAGCACCAAGCATCAATGCCACAATCTACACCCACAAGCAGCAACGCCTTTAGTCTGTCTGTCTGTTTGTCTGTTTGTCTGTTAGTCTGTGAGTGAGTGTGGCAACATTGCCCGTGCAGCCGTGCAACATTCAACATTCAACATTCCTTGCGCTCTCTCAGTCAGAGTTTTGCATTATCGTCGCACGTCATCATGTGAGTGTGTGTGTGTGTGTGCGAAGTGTGCAAACGGTTGAAGGAAGGATTGAGCAAGGGTTGGCAGGGAGTTGCGTGCACCGCCCGTCGTCACTTGTCTGATATATCACCTGTGCAACAACAAGTTGCAGCAGCAAACAACACAAAGACAATCGCCTCCCTATATGCATGCCAAATTGGAACAATGCGACCGCACCTACAGACTATTGTCACAATTCAGACAACAGACTGTTGTCCATTCTGTAGACTGAAGACTGTAGACTGAAGACTGAGGACTGTAGACTGGCGATTGGAGAACTGTGGACATTGTGGCGTCTCTGATTCTGAGCGAATCAAATGCATTAATCCAATTTACGCATGCCACAATGCCACAGCGTCCACTTGCTCCACTTGCTTCACTTGCCCCACAAATTGTTGTTGTTGTTGTGTTGTTGTGCCCCCGCCAAAGCTGTCAGCAATGGAAAGGCGTCGTCTCACCCTGCTCCTGCCGCCGATCGTCGTCACACAAATACAGATTTCTGTGTAAATTTGCAGATTTTTCAAAAGTTGGCAGCACAATTTAAGAGCAACGCAATCAGCGTTAAGCAATCTCTTGCCTCCTTCTACTCCTCTTAACGGAAAGAGAGAGAGAGTGAGAGAGAGAGCGAGAGAGAGGGAGAGAGATCAACTCAAGTGCAGCGTTGTTGACAATTTTATTTATTTACAGTTGGCAACTGTCTATATAAATTGAGGTACCAGTTGAATGGAAGGTGCTGCAGCTTCTCAGCTTCTCAGCGTCTCAGCTTCTCAGCTTCTCAGCTCCTCAGGTACTCAGGCACTCAGATGCTCCTGCTCGTCCTGTGCTTTAGTCAGACAATGTCAACATAGTTGCAATTAATTTGTAACCGATTATCATCTTGAGGTGCCAAATAAACCTTCGCTCGGTAGGCGGACGCTGCCAACGTGTTGAGTGTCCTCGGTATCGGTATTTTTGCATACAACATTTTAACTTGCCACAGCAACAGCAAGAGCAACCGCAACCGCAGGCACAACACTCGCAACATTCGCATCTCTCGTCTGCTTTATGTGCAACATGAACACATAAACAAGAACCGCAGAGCCGCAGTTATAGTACACGAGAGCAGACCAATGTGCGATACTCTCGAGTTCTCTCTTCTGGTTGTACAGCTAGAGTTCTGAGCCTGACAGGTTGCCAACACTTGACGGATTTAATTATTTCGATATTCTGTGCACTCTATGTTGTTGCACTGTTGCAGTGTTGCAGTGTTGCGTGTTGCCTGCCGGCATTCCACATGCATCATGTCCGATCGTAATGAGAAAATATGGCATTTGTGTGACAATAAAGTGTGCTTCGCACTTATGTTACCCACATCTCGGCAACCCCAATCCCCAAGCTGCACTACCAACACTGCAACACTACAAAATCCAATCCACAATCTCGCCCAGCATTTTGCATGCGCCTAAATTATGTTGACAACTGTCCGTAGCGTCTCATTGCAACGGCTGCTACTCACTCATTATGCCTGCAACATGGCCTCGCACTCGTATCATATCGCTTGCCTCTTCTCACTCTGCATGTGTGTGTGCCTCTGCTGCAACATGCAACATGCATGCAACGAGTTGTCGCTCTAATGCCTGCACCATTTATTAAATGTCTCCATGGTGCGACAATAACTTTATCAGGCCAACAAAAAAATAAAAAAGAAGCAGAAAAAAACGAGAAGAAGCCACAGCCACAGCCACAGCCACGGCAGCCAACTGAGAGACACGGGCCACAATACACTGACCACTGGCCAGCAGACACGAGCCACAAGCCACCGCCATGTACGTGCAACATCTGTGGCAGCAGACGACTCGACTTTGCATGTCTGCAACTGAGCTCCAGTTCTCAACTCGTTGCGCTGCCAAGTGCAACAGCTTAACCCATTGTTGAACAGCTAAATTTGAGCTACATAGAGAACTGCAGAGAGAGAGAGAGGAATTATAAACTTTGATTATGTTTAAGATATTAGTAGAAGCTATAATGAGCAACTAATTCGATAGAGATTTGATATACACCTAAGTCTTTTTTTACACGGTCTTTTTTTACACGGCTTTGATATAACACGGTTAGAAAATTGAATATTTTTAATTTTTTTACACGATTTTATTCCATTTAGCACGATTTGAAATTTTATGTACTTAAAATTTGTTTGTCAAATTTAATTTTTGCGAAGTATGTTCATATCACAACAAGTCAGGAAGCTACAGTCGGGGTACGACTGTGGGAGACTCTGAACTACAGCACGAGTTTTTGCATTTGTCATATATAAATAATATATATATAAAATTAATATTATATGTATATATAAAATAAAAGTAATTAATTTATAGTTATTAAAAAATGTATTTTGGAATTGTCAGCAGTGGGATTCGAACTCGCGCCTTTGCGGCGTTTCTTGTTGTTGTTGTTCTAACTAAAGCAATTTTGGCCGCAGAGGTGCCATGAACCTGCTGATCATTCATTCCTTAATATCTTCTATGTTTATGAACCGATCGTGCTTAAATTTTCAGAAAACGTCCGAAATAGGACATCCTCCATATGTGCTAAATCTGAATTAAATCTAAAGTCGGTAGCTTCAGTAATACGTTTTTTTCGATTTGCGGGGGCGGAAGGGGGCGTGGCAAAAATCTAAAACAAACTTGATCTGCCTGCAAACAATACACGTGTTGTCACCAAATTTGGTTACTCTAGCTCTTATAGTCTTTGAGATCTAGGTGTTCATACAGACGGACAGACGGACAGTCGGACAGACGGACAGACGGACATGGCTATATCGTCTCGGCTGTTGACGCTGATCAAGAATATATATACTTTATAGGGTCTGCCACGCCTCCTTCTGCCTGTTACGCACATTTCGCTTTCGTCAAACCTAATAGACTGTGAACTTTTAGTTCAGAGTCTAAAAAAGTATTTATGAAAGAAAAAAGTCTGAAACCATCGATAGTATCGATTGTGCTATCGATAGTTTGCGAACACTAGCTTAAAGATTTAAGTGAATTCCCTTTTAGCGCGTACAAGCAATTTTTACTGGTCAAAGCAAATGTGAATAGCACTAATTTAGGGGGATTGCTGATGACGACAGCAATTAAATTTATGTTGCTGTATTTATGATTATCACTTATTTTATTTTATTTTATTTTTTACCTTAAAAATTGAATAACCTATTCTTTTCGTTCACAACATAGTTGTTTAGTTCCTGAACTTGCCATACATTTAATTTATATTATGTACTTTTAAGATTAGAGTGCATATCTTTTTTATCATTAATTACTATGCTTGTGAAAATAAGCATTATATATTTGATTTAATAAAATAAACATGAATTCTTGTTCTTAAAAATTCTTGTTAGACTATGAACTAAAAGTTCAAAGTCTATTAGGTTTGACGAAGGCGAAATGTGCGTAACAGGCAGAAGGAGGCGTGGCAGACCCTATAAAGTATATATATTCTTGATCAGCATCAACAGCCGAGACGATATAGCCATGTCCGTCTGTCCGTCTGTCCGACTGTCCGTCTGTCCGTCTGTATGAACACCTAGATCTCAGAGACTATAAGAGCTAGAGTAACCAAATTTGGTGACAACACGTGTATTGTTTGCAGGCAGATCAAGTTTGTTTTAGATTTTTGCCACGCCCCCTTCCGCCCCCGCAAATCGAAAAAAACGTATAACTGAAGCTACCGACTTTAGATTTAATTCAGATTTGGCACATATGGAGAATGTCCTTTTCCGGACGTTTTCTGAAGATTTCAGCACGATCGGATCATAAACATAGAAGATATTAAGGAATGAATGATCACCAGATTCATGGCAGCTGTGCGGCCAAAATTGATATAGTTAGAACAACAACAACCAGAAACGCGGCAAAGGCGCGAGTTCGAATCCCACTGCTGACAATTCCAAATTAAATTTTTTAATAATGATAAATTAATTACTTTTATTTTATATATACATATATTATTAATTTTGCCCTATTTGTCAGAAAATGTTAAGAACTTAAAAGAAAGCAATAACCAAATTTCGTTAGAAATTCGTATATATATATATACATGACAAATGCAAAAACTCGTGCTGTAGTGCAGAGTCTCCCACAGTCGTACCCCGACTGTAGCTGCCTGACTTGTTTTATTTTATTTTTTACCTTAAAAATTGAATAACCTATTCTTTTCGTTCACAACATAGTTGTTTAGTTCCTGAACTTGCCATACATTTAATTTATATTATGTACTTTTAAGATTAGAGTGCATATCTTTTTTTATCATTAATTACTATGCTTGTGAAAATAAGCATTATATATTTGATTTAATAAAGTAAACATGAATTCTTGTTCTTAAAAATTCTTGTTTTTCACAAATTTTAATAGGTTTTAGATATTAGGAACAAATCACCCATTTTTGTATACGATCAATGTCTTTTTTTACACGGTTTTTTTTACACGACTTCTTCTGGAACCAATCTACCGTGTAAAAACAGACTTAGGTGTATATAGAAATTATCTCTTTGGTTGCATCAAGTGACATTGGAGTCTCATGGGTTAAAACTTGGTCAGGTGTAGTGTTACCATGGCTTGCGTTATAGCAGCAGCAGCACCAGCAGCAGCCACATTTACCAGCTCATTAAAAGCCACTGCACCCACCGCGTGTTCTCTCTCCTGCCACTCGCCGCCCTCCCCATTGCGTGTCCATTGACCCACCTCGCCCTGTCATCTCCTCCCCCCACCCCCTTTGGTTGTCTTCTGAGCTCCAAAATTGGCATGTGGCGGCCTCATAAACCGTACCCGAAAATGCTGAAACAGCGAGCGGCCATTTTGTGTGTGCAGGCCTTGTAAATTTAGAATTTACACAAATTAGTTGAGAAGCTGCTCCGCTCCGCTCATTGTATAAATTCGAAACGAGTTCGCGATCGCCTTTGAGGTTGACAAACCTGTCGGGGAGGCATAAAGCTAAGCAACCGCAACAAATAAAATAATAATGAATAAAAATGTCAATGGCGCTTTTGCTTGTGCATAACGAAATAACAACGAACAAAATGACGAAAGACGAGCGCACGCAACAGCAAAATACCCTGAAGAGTTCTCTATAGTACAAGTAGAGTTGGCTTGGCAGATGTCAGGGTTGCCGCCTGTATAGCGATATCCAATCGTTAACATGGCGCTAACTAATGGATTAATTCGTGACTCGAGCGATACCAACTAATGGCACACTCAACATTAATTTCGCCTAAAAGCTCGACTCCAACTAGCAATTTAACTCAACTACATAATTTGCAGTATATTATTGTTTAAAAGAATGATTTGCAATTAATTAATATATTATTAACACTGATTAATTAAGAAAAACTTAATATTCAACATAAATTAATTGGTTAAATCTGTGAAAAGTAAACATAAATACAACAGCTTAATAAATATACAACAAATATATTTGCTCTACGTATTTCTTATATTTATTAGTCAAGAAATTTATTACAATTATATACAACAAAGTAACGAAAGTCGAGCGCACGTGACAGAGTAATACCCTGCACAGTTCTATATAATATTTTTATAGTTATTATTACTCAACTGAAGATATCCCAATTCCCAATACATTTTCAGTGGCAATTCCTCAAATCAAACGCAATTTAAGTTGAGCAATCAGCTTAGTTTCGTTAAGCTTGTTTGCACGTGAAAGCTGAGTGCTACGTCACTCGCAAACATGTGCTGGCTGCAAGGCAGAAAGCGCAAGCAGTTAAATTTTCTCTCTTTTCTGAATATCTTTCTTATTTATAGAGCGAACTTGATGAAACTTTCAGCTTTGCTTTTCCATGGTATTTGCTAAGCAGCTGTTAAATTAGAAGCAGCTACATTGAGAGATGTGGAAATAGTTAGATTGTTTCCATTTGTTGAGGAAGGAGCGGAGGTATCTAAAATTTGAAATAAACTTTATCTGCAGACGGAATACGGCAAACTTCCTGCCAAATTTGGTATCTCTAGCACTAATAGTTGCTGAGATTGATGCGTTCATACAGATAGACAGACAGACAGTCAGACAGACAGACCGACAGTCGGACAGAGAGGCACACAGACAGACGGACATTCTGCACAAAACTAATATAACCCTGTTCAGGGTATAATAATCATATCGAAATACATTTCTGGTGCGGATTGAAATAATTTGTTGTGGGGCGCCTAATGACAATTTCGTGTTTCTCAAAGGCGGCTCAACAAAATGCCAGCATGCAAATTCTGTGTGTGTGTTGGGGGCTCATAAAATAAATAAAAGCCAACTCCTCTTAGCATCGGCTCAATGTGCCATAAATTCTAAGAGTTTATACTCTGTTTTGTTATTTATTTTGTTTCATGGGGTCAATATTTGCGTTATGTCGCCATTTCATGAATACACGCGCTTAATTCCACTTCATTCGATTCGATTCAATCCGTTGTGGGCATCCTCCGAGCGTATTTAAACATTTGACAATATCATTAAATGTGACGCTTTTATTTTTATTTCGATTCTTTTTTTTTTCTTTTTTTTGGCAACAAAGTTGTTGGCAAGTCGCATTTTGGTGGCTCGTAAAAAGTAGCCATAAACATGTCAAGCAAGCAGAACGACTAACGCTGCTAGCTCATTATACCCTGTGGCCATTTTGAAGTGCTGCAAAAGAAAGGGTATGCAGTTAGGTTGGCAAACTCTTGCAGAAGATCTGTATATAGTATTGTTTAATTTACTAAAATAATGTTTAATTTATCAAAATAATTAAATTATTATATTAATAAGATTTTAGCTATTGACTGCTAACTTTATGCACTTATTTGTCAGCAATTTATTGGAAGTTTCTTATATTGAACTTTTAACTATTACAGCAGTTCTAAGAAAGTAACTAATTATAGCAGACTTTAAGCACAATTTGAACTTAATCTGTTTTTATTTTTATTGCATTATTACAATTAAAAGTCATCAGCTATTGAATGGTTTAATTGCTAGTCTATTAATCATTATTTTGTTTTACAAATTTCATAAAGAAAGTTAAGTAAGATTAGTAAGATTAACTTAAGATTAAATATATAGCAAAGTAACTTTCTATATGCCTTAATTGTCAACCACTATCTAGGGTATCTTCTAGTCAAATGATGTCAACCAGTGCCAATGCAAACTTGCTTTTTAATTAGTTGTCTCGCAAGCTTCACACTTGTCGCCATCGCTGGTGTTTGTAGACAATGAGCCAAGACTAGACAGCCCGCCCTTTTGGCGAACAGACAACGAATCAGGTGTTGGCCATTTCCATTTCTATAATGGTGGCTTGTTTGTGTCTGGGGATTGTTGTTTCATGGCCAAAACCGTTTTCAAATGGCGTCTAATTTGACTAAATTATGCATACAGCCACCGATCAACTTGTTTTCTCAATCAGTTTTGTCGTTGGTCTATCATAAACATTTTTGTATAATTTTTACGGTATCATAAGGTGACAGTCATGAGTTTTTCCCTTTTTTTTTCTTTTTTTCTTTTTTTCAGTTAGTTAGTTTCAAGTTGAAGCTGCTGGAGTTGCCAGACGAGAGTCGCTTTTGTCTCTTTGATTTGTATTTGAATTAACAATTCTAGTTACAAGTCAAACACGTATTTGTCGTCTCCTCGCGTTGATTGCTTTTTAATGAAGCTCCGCTGGGAATGTGTAACGCAATTTGATGATTTTAATTGGTTACAGCCTAACAGGCGACGTAATTATCGAAATAGTTTCGTTTATTTAACGAGAGATGCAACTTGACACGGTCCGTCGTCGGCTTGTAAAGATCTTGTTTGTAGAAAACATAATACGAATAGGAAATGAACAAGATTTGAGATGAGTGGAGATTGGAGATTGGAAATTTAGTCAAATATGGCGTGGAAAATTAATTTTACTATCGAGCTGATTGAAAATTTGAATAGATATGAAAGCCGAAGAAAGGGGACGGCTTGTTAATATTGAGTTATACTATTAGTTGCTAAGCTATGAATGAGTCGGTTGCTTTAGTGAATGGTTTACTGACTTTTCTTTTCAAATTTTCGCATCTTTTCTCAGTTTCTCTCCTCTCTCTCTCTCTCTCAATCGACAAGCAAAATCCAAACTGACAAAAATATTCAAAACAAACTTCTCCATCAATTTGGGGACTCCCCTACCACACGACAGCTTGTCAGTGCTTCCTGCTGTTTGCTGTTGTTTACCCGCTACAATCTCTTACTCAGGCCCATCCCCTCTCGCTTCTGCCCGCCTGTCGCTGGTCACCAATTTAATTGAAACGCCCACGTCATAAACTCTAAGGCTGCTTTACCTGCCACTTTGCCCCATTGCGTGTTCCAATGTTTGCCATTTGCACCCACGCCCATTCCCCAAAGCCAGCTTCAGCTCTGCACATAGAGAGAGAGAGAGAGCGTGAGCAGAGGGAGTGAAAGAGTGAGTGTGATAGAGGAAAGTAGAAGAGAGAGAGAGAGAAGAGAGAGAGCGACCAGCATTGAACCAACTTCGAGCAGGCACTAAATTTTTGGATAAAATTATTGTTATTACACTGAAATCGTTTATTATTAATTTTAATGTATGGCAGCAGACTGCCAGACAGCCAGACGGCCAAACGACCAGACGGCCAGACGGTCACTGCAAGCGGTGGGCAGGGAAATGTGAATAGAGCGGGCAGCGAGGCGGGACACTCTTTGCATGTTGCGTGCGTGACGCGGACAGACGACCAGCCCATGGACGCGTGCAGTGCGCCGTTAATGCAAGCGATTCCTATTCCAAATCCAATTCCAATTCCAACAAGACAAAAATGCTCGGCAAACGTGAATGCGTCACGTGACTCACACCCACGATTAAAGTTCCATTTCCACTTCCATTTCCAGTTACAGTTCGTCCTGCTGTTGTTTTACTTTTTTTGTTTTCTATTTTCTTTTTAGACTCTGAACTAAAAGTTCACAGTCTATTAGGTTTGACGAAAGCGAAATGTGCGTAACAGGCAGAAGGAGGCGTGGCAGACCCTATAAAGTATATATATTCTTGATCAGCATCAACAGCCGAGACGATATAGCCATGTCCGTCTGTCCGTCTGTCCGACTGTCCGTCTGTCCGTCTGTATGAACACCTAGATCTCAGAGACTATAAGAGCTAGAGTAACCAAATTTGGTGACAACACGTGTATAGTTTGCACGCAGATCAAGTTTGTTTTGTCCACGCCCCCTTCCGCCCCGCAAATCGAAAAAAACGTATTACTGAAGCTACCGTCTTCAGATTTGGCACATATGGAGGATGTCCCTGTGCGGACGTTTTCTGAAAATTTCAGCACGATCGGATCATAAACATAGCAGATATTAAGGAATGAATGATCACCAGGTTCATGGCACCTCTGCGGCCAAAATTGCTTTAGTTAGAACAACAACAACCAGAAACGCCGCAAAGGCGCGAGTTCGAATCCCACTGCTGACAATTCCAAAATACATTTTTTAATAATTATAAATTAATTACTTTTATTTTATATATACATATATTATTAATTTTGCCTTATTTGTCAGAAAATGTTAAGAACTTAAAAGAAAGCAATAACCAAATTTCGTTAGAAATTCGTATATATATATATATATATATATATATATGACAAATGCAAAAACTCGTGCTGTAGTTCAGAGTCTCCCACAGTCGTACCCCGACTGTAGCTGCCTGACTTGTTTAGTAATGGTATTGTTGTTGTGCGTGTGTGTGTGTTGTGTGTGTTGGGCAAAGGATGTGCCCGGATGGGCGCAGCACATCGGTTTACCAGAGACGTCAGGTAACCTAACAAAAGCCCACCTCGTCGTCGTCGAGCACGCGCTCAACCCTCATCGAGGGTTTTCGCTGCTCCTGGCTTGGCTTCGCTTGGCCCCTGGTCTATGCTGCTTGGTGCTGTCCTGGGGCTGCAACTTTTTACGCCTAATTGAAACGACTGCGAGGCAAACTTTTCACCTTCTGACGTGCGCACAGCTCGTGGGCTCATTAATTATAATTCTCGTGTCGAGTGGGTTGCCAACAGGTAGAAGAACAACAGACAGGCACGGAAACTATGCCAAGTTCACACTGGCATTCAAATTTTGAGTGTGACCAGCTACGTTATTTGTCTATGTGTATTCCGAGTTCAACTGGGAACAGAAGTCTATTGATAATATTTAAATTTAGACAATTTCTTTAAGTTTATTGTTAACTAATATTTGCCATATTAAATATACATAATATATAAGTATTCTAAATAATTTATTTACATGACTGCAGTGTGAACGCAGCATAATCTGCAAAGGGTTGCGTTTACAGGGTGTGTTGTTAGTGCGCTGTAAATGCGACAGCCATAAAAGCTGCTCCAGCAGAAAATGCATAAAAATTGTAATTTCAAATGCAAATGAAAATTAACAAAAATATAAACTTTAACTATACTTTATATAAATATTTGTTTCAAAATATTTCATGCCGCTGCAACTCTCGTTGCACTGCCACAGCTGATGTGAACTCCCGCCCCTCAATGAGTCCGCGAGGGTTCAGAGTTTGTCTGCCTGGCAGCGTCTCTGCCTCTTCCTGCCATTTGGCCGACCTTTGATAGATGCGCAAAAGTGCTTAATCATTGTGCGGGCTAAATTAATCAAGTGGCTTGTACTATGTGTAGTCGCTACTGTCTGCTGATTCAGGGGGAATTTTAATTTGTGCAGCTCATGGAATATTCAAAGAGCATATGGTGGGACTGGGCTGCAATCCTTGAGGCTGCATAAAATTAGGCAAAACAAGTAGGAAATTAAAAATGAAAGAGCATTGCCAGCGAGTGTCATATGGCCAATAGATATATAGAGAAAGAGAGAGAGATAGAGAGAGAAAAAAAGAGAGAGAGAGAGAGAGAGAGCGGCACGCTTTGAAGGACTTGGCTTTGGTATCTTATGATTAATTGAGTTCATCTGTTGGTTTATTTACCATTTCTTTCATTTCTTTTTGCTCTGCTCTCACTTTAATATGCGTGGAGCCATAAAAATTTCACTGGGTGTTCTAGTTGATTTCGTTATGGTTAATGGCTAACACTAGAGAACAGCTTGGCCGTAACCGGCAACAGGTTCATTGAAATGGGGGAAAAACAGGCAGCAGATAGCAGGCAAGCAGGCTAGCAGGCAAAGCAGCTGGCATTAAAGTTGAGGAATTTTAAATCATGGCGACAATTTTCACAAATTCCAGGCTCAAGAGGCAAAAGTTTTTGGTAAGCAAATTGGCAGAAGACAGCAAGAGAGAGAGAGAGAGAGCGAGAGAGTGAAGTGCCAAGAAGCTGCCTCCTTTGGCCAATTGTTTCTTTGGTCTCTGTGGCATTTCAGCAATCTTAAGTACGCCTACAAGAACATGTAAATAGACTTTCGGTATCGAAACAGGAACATGGTATGCAATTTGCTCGTTTGACACTTGAAATATGTGGCAACAATACACTACTACGAGTACACTTACCTTACCCCCATACGAGTTGCATACGAGTTGAGTTGGCAAATGCATTTACTATATGCGAGTCTTGACTCAAGTCGAGTCGCGTCGACTCGCTATACTGTTGTTTATAGGCAAATGTCAGACGACGACGTCGTCGCAGGCGGTGACAATGACAAGCCAACAGCGACAGCATGTGTGTGTGTGAGAAAGAGAGAGAGAGAGAGAGGGAGAGAGGGACTGGCACTTGCAACTGGCAACTGGCAACTCTGGCGACGTGCCACTTGCAACGACAAGTGGCCAAGTAGCTGCCTCTGGATTAAAACTCACTAAACAGAACTCTGTCTCGGATCTAAACTGAACTGGACTTGTTCAAATGTCTCCCTGCCTCCCTGCCTCCCTCTCTCTCTCCTTCTCTCTCTCGTTGACTCTGTGCTTGCCGGCCACGCTGATCGCTGGCTGAACTTTGAACTCGAACAAAATATGCGGCCAACTTGTTTTCGATACCCGCCCCAAAAGCAGCTGCAACGCCCCCAACTCAGCGCTGACTCTGGCAGCGTCTGCTCTACTCTCCTTTAATGGGTATTACGGCTTCAGCAAGGCATTTGCTGTGTGAGTGCGATGGACTTTAGAAATTTTAGCATTTTTATTGTTATTTATTATAATTGTACAGTTAAAGCTAAAGCTTAAATATGTTAAAATATATATAGAAGTATACTTTTCTTAGATAAATCAATAGACTATAGATGTTGTCAGTAATTTCACGCGTGAGTAATTTTGACTGATAGCAGATAATACTAAAGAGCTGAACTGATTTAGAACTGAAAAGCAGACACTTGAGCATATTTGCAAATAACAAAAAGAATGTGAATTAAATTGTTAAATAGGATTTACTATTTAAATTAAAATATTATTGAAAGTTATTAATAAAACTTACTTAACTTAAATTAAAGAAAATATATTTCTCTGAACTTCTAGATTTGACTGATAGCAGATAATACTAAAGAACTGAACGGATTTAGAACTGAAAAGCAGACACTTGAAATAACAAATAACAAATAGAAATAACAAATAGAATGTGAATTAAATTGTTAAATAGGATTTACTATTTCAATTAAAATTAAAATATATTAATTATAATAATATTTGCTTGTAAATTATAGAAGAAACTTACTTAACTTAAATTAGTTTCTCCTAAATATTTTCTGCTTAAATATATTATATATTTCTCTGTATAACTTTTAGATTTCCCTTTTGGCAAAGGGCAACGTTAGAGTATTACTAGAGCAACTGTTGGTGGTAGTTGCAAGATCGGCAAGCTTTGCAGTTGTTGTTAAGGTTGGTTCTGATATCAACGCTGAGTGAATTTGTATGTTCACAGTTTAAAAGAGCAGGCGCGAAAGTGAACACTGATCCGGGCGCTGGCTTAAGGCCCAAGCCGGGCCATGTTGCTGCTACTGCTGCTGCTGCTTGGCTTACAATAGCTCAAGAATACCGCTATCATTATTCTTAAACTTTGCGGCGTCGGTGGCAACAGCAACAGCAGCAGCAACAGCAGCGGCGGCGGCGACTCCTTGTGCCTTTTGCTGTGGCAAGCAAGTTGGGGCAAGACTCTAGACTTTAGCCCGAGTCGATTCTCATTTTAATGAACCGCCGTTCTATTTTTCGCTGATCTTTCGCCACTAATAGGAACGTGTTCACGTCGCCGTCGTCGTCGTTGTTGTTGTTGTTGTCGTCGTTGCTCCTTGGTGAGACAACGACAACGACACCAACAACAGCAACAGCGAGAGCAACAACAACAGCGACAGGGAGCAACTTTAGCGCATGGCAGCAGCAACGGCTTAAATCTATGAGGACGCCTTACAAACTATGCTTAAGTGATTGTCAAGTTAGGCTTTTAATTTATCATCCATAGACAACAGCAGCAACAGCAACAGCAGCAACAGCATCAGCAACAGCAACAGCAGCAGCAGCAGCAGCAACCACTCGGACTTGGAGGCTAAGTAGAGGTTATGCCTGGGTTAGGCTACCATTTTCTTTGAGTTTTTTCCTCTCTTTATATTTATATATATCTTTTTTTTCCCCCTTGTAGTGGTAGCCTTGTGCCGGGCAAAGTGTTTCGCATTGCATAATCTCGCGCTTCCTTGACGCGACTCGAGCAGTTTCCCCACCCCTTGCTGTCGACAGGTTCTGTGTTCTTTTTACATTTTTTATACTTTTTTTTCGGTCTGCTTGGGTGTTCGATCGTTCCACATTCCGGCATAATTGATTTTAAGCACAGCCTCGCTAATAAATCGTAACTTTATCGCAGTTTCCACTGGACTCTCTACGGGTTTGTTTTTTGTTTTTTTTTTTTTTTTGTTTTTGTTTTTTTCGCCTTGGCACTTGCCGCCATTTTCGGGGGCGGTCAACGTTGATTGTCCAATAAATAATGATAGCAAATGTTGTTGGCCGGCAGCGTTGCATTAGAAGAGCATTTCACACACAGTTTGGCCCTTGACCGCTGCCTGCCACTTGGCGGCGGCCACGTACATTATCCAAATGCTGTGCTGCACTTGACGTTGTGGCTGCTGCTGCCAGTTGCCAGTTGCCAGTTGCCAGTTGCCAGCAACTTTGGCTGCAGTTTAACAAATTTCAGCTCGTTTATGGTCAAATGGCATTGCACTGGCTCCACCGCTGTGGCAGACACAACGGCAGCTGCATGGCCGCCAATTATCCGTACAAGATGCAGCAGCAGCGGCCCCCGCAAAATAACAACAACAAAAAGCAAAACAACAACAACAACAACAACCCAAGCGTTGCCGAACCCGAGATCCAGAGATCCCGAGCTTTACAAGTTACTTTACCTTGCCGGTCCAGTCAGCAACATCAGCTAAAGTGCTTCACTTGGTTGTTGTTTGTTTGCTGCTGCTGTTACTGCTTGTTCATTTGTTGTTGTTGCTGCTGTTGTTGTTGCTGCTGTTGTTGTTGTTGCTATTGCTTTGTCGCCTGCTCTTTGCTATCTGGCATTGCTTGTCCTAGGCTTCTTTTTATCCTATGCGTCTGCTATCGTCTCTTGTCTCTTGTCTCCTGTCTGTTGTCTGTTGTGTCTGTTCAGTATTCGATGTTCTCAGTTCCTTTGCCCAGCTCCACAGTCCTGTTCCGCCTGTGTTCTGTTGTATTTTATCGCAAAAATACTACTTGAGTAGCTTTATGGCCCATGTTGGCCAATAAAAAGCTGACAAAACAATATTCCACTGTGCAAATTTGAACTGGACACCAGAAATGGGCCACCAAACGAGCGCAGCAACAGCTTCAACTAATTTGCTTATACTTTTTTTCTGTTTGTTTTCTTTTCCTAGAAGAAGGGCAGTTTGTTTTGAAATTAAAAATATTGTGGAGGCTTTGCAGTGAAATAATGAATACAGAAATTATTTTTAGAAATATATTTAATTTAATATTTAACAATATTTAGTTGAGAATAGATTCAGTTACTGTTTTGGCAGTAAATAGAGATTTATATAGTTTACAATATTCATTTACTCTCTCTGCGCTTGGTTTCCTGTGCTCAAGTGAAGTACGCTCTTCTTCTTTTTGTTTTTAGTTACCATGTTTCTCTTTTGGATTAAAGCTGTTCCCGAAAGTTTTGATCTTTCAATAATTTAATATGCACGCCCGTCGAGGGCAATAAAGTTGCTACATTTTACGCTGCTGCTGCTGCTGAGAAACTCAGACAGCTACCTCAAAAAGTTGTGGCATTGCGGGCGTGGCAGTTATTTGTTATCCATGTTCTACTCGCCATAGTTGTTGTTGTTTTTGTTGTTGTTGTTGCGTTGCGGCTTAAATCAAATAACAAAATGATATTCGGCTCTTTGGAGTTGAAAAGGCGCTGAGTTTTTGAGAACAGGAAATATAATTTAGCTGACGCGGCGTGTGGTAATTAAAAGGGCAAAGCAGGTACCCAATTGTGGGCGTGTTCAGTTCGGTAGCGATTAGTTTAGAAAATGAAACAGAAAAAAAAACAAATCAAAACAAAGTCAAAACCTAAAAACGAAGACACAAATCAAAAGACTTAGGCAACGAACTTGTATACAAAATAAAGTTCCCACATAGTTGCGAACATTGTCAATGCTATCGACAGAGACAATAAAAATTAATATACATAAAACGCCTGTAGACAATAACAATGTGGCGCAGAGGATTTGCCAGTGGAAGACCCAAATCTAAGACCATAAATAAGCAACGACGAAGGGTAGCGAAACATGAAAACCGCGTTGGCTTTGGCTGCTTGTTAACAAGTTCACCAACAGCAACAGCAACAGCAACAGCCACGGCAGCAGCAGCCCCAAGTCGTCCCAGCAGCAGCAGCAGGTAACAAAATAATATATATAAAAAAAAAACAATAACAACAACAACAGCAGGACAGCAACAACAAAGTATCATCTCTACACTTGGCCCAAAGATCAAACGCATACATTTTAGCGGCAGCTTTTGATAATTTTTTTTGCTGCTCGCTGTATTCTGCGTTTTGCCGAAACGCAACATTTTTCATATTGTTTATTTTAGTTGAGATATTTTTTTTCTTCATCTCTTTTTTCTTATTTTTATTTTTATTTTTATTTTTTTGTATATTTTTTCATTTTGCGCAACTGGCGCTCGCCCCCCGATGTCGGCATCATTAAATTAAAACGAAATTTAAACAATTTCACTGAAAATTATACACAATGAAGAAGCTGTCGAGGAAGAGGAGGAGCTCCAGCAGCAGCGGCAGCAAATGAAACTGAATGAAGCTCCGACAACCTGTCCAAAGGTCTGCAGACATATACCAAAGTCAGCCTGTCAGTCAGTCAGTCAGCCAGCCAGCCAGTCAGTCAGTTAGTCAGTCCGTCGGTGCGTCCCAATGTCCCTTGTCTCTTCGGGATGACGATGACGAAGAAGACGACGCATTTTGGTCTGGACAGGTTGATTACTGTTAAAATTATCACTGATTGTGATAAGCGATAACTGTGAGCACGTCAAGACGCAGAAGACGACGAATTTTGATGATGATAATGATGATGATGATGAGGATGATGTTGATGCTGCTGCTGAAGCTGATGCTGTTTGCTGATGGGAGCTACCCAATGATGGTACGCCTGATGAGTTTCGGCACTGTTTTGTTTGCTCTCGCCTCTGGGGCAAAAAAAAAAAAACAACAAAAAAGTTGAGGCGCATAACGAATTGTTACAAACCTAAATGGAGCGGCTCGTTAGTCCAACAAGTTAATGTGCCTCAAGAAGTTGCAGTTGGAGTTGGAGTTGGAGCTGGAGCTGGAGTCAGGGAGTCTCTTGTGATATGTTAATAAGCATTTGCCACTTGTTTCTGCTGTCTGTCTGACTCGTTGCTGTCTTTAGCTAGGCATACAAATTATTTCGAAGCAAACTAAACTTTTACCCAAGTGTGTGGATTGGCGCAAGGCAACAAGTGTTTGGCAACACCTACAACATCAGAGAAAGTTTTGTTGTGTGGAATGTTTGTGTTAGATGCAAGTCCCACTTTGAATGTGTAGCAAACGAATGCAGCGTGGGAAATGCTTTGAATCTTTTCCTTTTTTTGGCGAATCATAGAGCATTCAATTGCCTGACTAAACAATTTTCTATAGAAACGTAAATGGCGGCTAATAAGAGACTTCAGCAGCCACAAAATGCAACTACCAATGGCCGTTGATCGGGCGAGACCAAAGCTGGGCCATCAAATTAAAATAACAAAACGCGTGAGGCAAACAAAATAAATACGATAATAAAAACAAGTTAAATAAACCTTTAAAACGCAAAACCAAACTGTAGCAGAATGAACGGCAGCCTGAATTGAATTCGAATACAAAATGCCATCATAAAAATTCAAATAACAAAAAAATTTAAATTATTGATTAAGATCGACGAAACAAAATATGAAAATAAATAACACACAAAACCCGAACTGAAGCGTCAAAATAAAGCCAAGTGAAATGCGTTGAACAGCTTGGCTAATAGCTGACTAATAGATACACTCACATGGCATAATGAGTCAGCTTAAAGTTGACTTAAATTTTAGCTACAAACAACTGCCAAAGATATCTATAATCTCTCAAAATCGTAGAGTATCTGCTGGTAAACTGCCACTGAGGGAGTGACATTATTAATTTATTAAATTTATTTTAATTACAACTGCAGCTTTCAGATAAATGCCGCCATTGACTGACTAACTGACTGACTGACTAACTGACTGACTGAGTGACTGAGTGACTGGGAAAGAGACTCAGCAGCTAGAGAAAATGTGTGCTCAGTGTGATTGAGCGATGCTTTACGATGGCCATTGGCATTGAGTCGCTGAGCATTTTGTTTGGGGACCATTAAAAGATCCATAGCTGATTAGATTGGGTAGCCGAGTTTAATGCATCTTTATGCGCTGGGGAATTAGTAACATTGTGTTGAGACTCATTTCGATGCGGTGCCGCTTTGAATGGATTAACAATGGACCCACAACATGTTGAAGTGAGTCATAAACAAATCACACATTGCGTATGCGCGATTTTATTGGAGAATTGAAATATTAGCTACGTTGAAGGGATTACTTCGATGAGATTTTCGAAATGCCCTACAAGATATATATACATATATATATATCTTTATGTTATATGGGGCACACAAGTCTCCTTTATAGCCTGTTGTGGCTACCCACGGTGCCCGAAAAGTAGTTAAATCTCTCTCGACGGGCAGCCCACTTGGGGCCGCCACATTTGCATATGAGTTCATTTAGCAGTTTAAGAACTAAGGCACAAATAAACTTCTTCAAGCTGTACTATGTTTAAGCCACGAAACGTGTGCTAATTTACATGAGATCGCATCGGACCACATCCTCAAGCACATGCACATTCACATTCACATTCACATCGACATCTCTGTTTTCTTTTGGGTGTGCACCCAAAATACAAAAAAAAACAACAAAAGCCAGTGAAGAAATAAGGCAGCAAAATTAAATCAAAAGCGCGATACGCCAACGTTGTTCCGCCGCCAGCAGCCCACTCGATGATGATGAAGAGTCTATCGTCGCCAGGCAATCGCTATCGCGTATATAGAAGTTTATCCTAATGCACTGCAAACAATCATAGAGTGCAAGGAGTTTACGCTTTCAATGCGATAAGTAAAGGAAAACAAGCTGAAACAGTATTGAGGTAGATAAATAGAGAATTTAGCTCTTATTTTTATTCATTTAATTCTAATTTCACTATCAACAGAGAATATTTGCTTCTGAAGATGTTTAAACTCTGTTTAAAATAACATAATTTCATTATTTGATCAATTTCATTTGAATTTTGTATTCTCTCACGCCTTATTTATGATTATAAAAGCTAAAACTTATAAGCAGAGAATTAATTAAAGGATTAGTCAAGCCTTAAATGATAGTTTAATGTAATAAAGACATAATTGAATTACATTTAATACTTAATTCATTAAATAAACTAATCAATGGTGAAATTGACTCCTCTATGTTATTAAATAGAATTAATTTCTCTGTTCCTTCTAGACCTACTCGCAACTTTATGCCTCTCGCTCTGAATGCATGTACCACTAATTACGCTCTGCACGAACCTTTTCGAGTACTCTGTGCTGATTATAATAAACTTTTTCATGTATTCAGCTCAGAGTCCTCTCTTCCCAGTATCAAGTTGCTCATCCTAAACTATTTAGCTAGTATACACTAACTACATTTATATACTTTGTGATCTGATTTTTTTTTCCAATCCCCGCAACAAATGTTGCATCAATCAACGCTTTTTTGATTTCCCCAGATTTGAAATTTTAAATTTAAGTTTAAATGTAAACTTAAATTAATCTTATTTTAAACTTAAATTTTAAACTCATTTTTACACTTAAATATCATTTGTAATTATTTTTAATTTAATTATCATAAGAGTTTGATTTTTACTTGGGTCGACTGCTGTTAGTCGACGTTAAATAAATAAATAAATAAATAAATAAATAAATAAATAAATAAATAAATAAATAAATAAATAAATAAATAAATAAATAAATATATAAATAAATAAATAAATAAATAAATAAATAAATAAATAAATAAATAAATAAATAAATAAATAAATAAATAAATAAATAAATAAATAAATAAATAAATAAATAAATAAATAAATAAATAAATAAATAAATAAATAAATAAATAAATAAATAAATAAATAAATAAATAAATAAATAAATAAATAAATAAATAAATAAATAAATAAATAAATAAATAAATAAATAAATAAATAAATAAATAAATAAATAAATAAATAAATAAATAAATAAATAAATAAATAAATAAATAAATAAATAAATAAATAAATAAATAAATAAATAAATAAATAAATAAATAAATAAATAAATAAATAAATAAATAAATAAATAAATAAATAAATAAATAAATAAATAAATAAATAAATAAATAAATAAATAAATAAATAAATAAATAAATAAATAAATAAATAAATAAATAAATAATTAAATAAATAAATAAATAAATTATTAATGATTCAAGTTAACTTGTCTTTCAATCAATTTTTTTCTTTCATTTAATCAACTTTATTGAAAGTTACATTTAAAGACAATTAGGAAGACTTTATATAATTATTTTATTACTCATTTAATTCGTCAAAAGTTTCCTTTGTTCTGAGACATTTTTCTGAGTGTAAGTTGTAGGCGTCACCTTGTTTAAGCTGAACCTATGCTGGCAAGGCCCAAGGCTGATGGTTTTTTTTTGTTTGTTTTTCTTTCTGACCAAGTTGACCAAGTGGCAAGTGCAGATTGCGAGCATTAGATGAAATATTTATATTGTCTATATGAATTGAGCTGGCGATCTGGCCAGCAAAAAGTTCTCGCAGCAGGATGCCAGTCATATCGCACTGAGATGCAGATGGAGATGGAGAAGGAGAAGGAGTCTGAGGTCTCTCCATGGCAATGGCAATGGCAATGGCAATGGCAATGGCATCTCGCATCAGGTAGCGGTAGCACAACACACAAGTGTCCAGCAAAACGACAGAGATATGAGGCCATTCTGTAGTCACGTTTTATTTAAATATATGCGCGTGCGGGCAGCTGCTCCCTATGCTGCAAGTTGCCAGTTGCAAGTTGCCAGTTGCAAGTAGCTGCAGCTTATGGGCCGCCTTTGGGGGTGCCGATGAGTTCTCCCATTCGTTGTCATTGGCTACTGTAAATGTGTGTATGAAAAACTAGCTCAACTCTAGCTGAATGCAACTACCAACTGTACTTGCAACTAATTTCATTCGTTTCGTTTGTCTGGCATCAACTCTATTGGCCCTGGCGGCGACAAGTGTGCTCAACTTATGACTCAGAATCTTTAATTGCACATCGTTTCGCTGGCTTTTGTCTTCTTGGCCAATTTCGTGTGCGCTGAAAAACTGAAATTTCAATTACTCGAACATCACGCGCAATCAACAGCTCCAGAGCTCAAAAGCTCGTCGCCTTTTCTGCACTATGCTCTATGCTCTATGCTCTCTGCTTTATGGTTGATTAATAACCAGCTCAGGCATCCAATTCTCATACTCTTCTGCCTGGTGCATCGCGTGTTGTGGCCAGAGCAGTTGCTCAGACCAAATTGCAATTGTTTGCAGCTTGACAAAGGCAGCTGAGCATCAAATAACTATTGCAAGTATTTTGTAACAACTTATGAGAATATAAAGCATTTATTGATTAATTTTGTGATGATTTTTAATGCCGAAATCTTTAGAGTTATTTTCCTAATATTAACTAGACTCTGTCTGCTTTCTACTTTCTTAGAATAACTAAGAATATTCGAATTATCTTCTATTCTTCTCTATAACTTCTGCTTTGTAGTCTTTGCTTTAACTCTACTTCAAACAACTTTACACCACAATCGTTTGTTTTAGAGCATTTGTGAGTCGTTTTCTGTATGCAGCGTGGCAAGCGGCAAGCGGCAAGCTTGTTGCTGGCTTAGTTTATTTGCCAAGCGGCTTTTGACACAGTAGTTAACCAGGCACATAATAATAATGGAGCACTTCGTGCCGGTGTCTGTCCATTTGGCATAAAGGCAGCAGAAGAAAAAAAAACAGGTAGCTGCATCTGCTCAGCAATTGCAGTCTCCCATTACATTTATTATTTATTAATAACATAATTTATTGTTTCATGGCATTCATGTGAACTTCATGAGCCGTTTGCCGTTGCCGTTGCCGTTGCTGCTGCTGTTGATGCCAAGGGAAGGTGAACGCGAAGGGAAGGGAAGTGATAGGAAGCGATGGGTGGAAAGCGAAGGGAAGGGAAGGGAGGAGTCTTACCATTGAATTAAATGCAAGCTGGTGGCGACTTGAGCTGCAGCTTCGATTGCCAAACGGGGCATTAGGTCGTCGCCAATTGTTAGACGAAAAATTGGCGCTAGTTTGGCGCGACGTTTGCCGCACGGTTGTGGTTTGGTTTGGCTCTTTTGCTGTTGCCTTTTTTTTTTTTGGCCAACGTCCCTCCTATTGCCGCTTACGAGTAAATTGCGCAAAAGATTCTTAAAGTTAACGGCCCTTCATAAATTTTGTTATGAAATATGTGCGCGCTCGTTTAATATGCCATCCGTTCAGCTCCCAGGCAGCCATGCCATAGCCAAGCAAGCCAAAGCACTGCCAACTTGGCAATCTCTGGCGTCTCTGGCGTCTCTGGTCTCCGTCGCCCTGTCGCCCTGTTGTTGGTGTTCAGTTTTCCCTCGAGAAAAGTTCTCAGCATGGCCGGCATTTTCCCTCATTGTGGCTGCCGTTGTTTGTCTCGTTGCTTTTTGCCTGGCAAGTGGCATGACAATAAAAATTTACGATTGCTTTTATGGATTTACGACGTTTTTGTTGCCATCTTCGCCAACTACGCTCTGCCTCCCCCACCTGATTGCCTTGTGCCGCCACCCGTTTTTTCCCCTCCCTCTCCCCTCTCCAGCGACTCGTGTCTGTCCACTGCACGCGCTATAATTTGACGCTAATGAGTGTCAAAGTTGATTGTTTGATTTTGGCCAATGGCGTAATTGTGGCCCACAACGTGCAACCAACTGGACTCTTGGCTAAGTGTACGCCCACTCGTCGGGCTGGGAAGCGTCATTAGAGCAGTTCCATTAGTGAAAAACGAAGTGATTTTACTTTAATTTGTTACTGAAGAGAAATGAAGTGAATTGATGAAGTTGACTGTATAATTCTATTAATTTACTAAAAGAAATTATTTAATGTTAATTAATCTAATTATGCAATAGTTGCAATTTATGTATAAAGCATATTTTTAAATTAATAACGATTTAAACAAAGTTTATAAAAGTTAAACTAATTCATTTCTGAGAAGCGACCACAAGCATCAGGCAATAGACTCATAAGGTATCCAAGTCATTTGAATAATTTCAGCTTAATCGCTGAGCTGTGTTTTTTACTGTATCAACAATAATTTAAATACTTTCAGCACTCAATTCAAATTGTTTACTTTTCTATAAAAAGTAGCTAAATAATAGCTTAAAGTATTTCTTTCTGCTACCAAACAAAATTTTAACTAACTTTAAATGCGAATTTACTTTAATTTAATTTTAAATTTCTTAGTGCAGAATAACGTTAAGAAGTAATTCCAACATAAACTAACTTTGAATGCAAATTTGGTCTAATTGAATATAAATTTCTGAAAATAAAAAATAACTCAGCGAAAGGTTAAGAAATAACTCTAACTTAAACTAACTTTAAATGCAAATTTGCTCTAATTGAATTACAATTTCTTAATGCAGCGAAAGATTAAGTAATAACTCAAACTTAAACTAAGTTTAATTGCATATTTACTTCAATTTAATTTAAAATTTCTTAATGCAGCTTAACGTTAAGAAATAACTCAAATTGAGTGCAGTTAGCTACCAGGCTCTAATCTTAAAGCCAATACGTATATTTGCCACATTTTATGGCCACAATCTGCTGCTCAGTGGACTGTGGTCGCTTTCACTGTTACCCATCGCTTAAAATCAATTTTATGACTTGGCCAAGAAAGGAGCAGGCAAAGAAATATATAAAAATGTAAAGAAAAGTAGTAGGAGCTGGCCAAAAGGGGGAAGTGAGGAACAAGAAGTTCTGTGCACGGCCTGCTGAACTCTGGCCTGGCCAAAAATTTTCACGCCGCTGCCACAACGACTGTGGCACAACCAATTGAGAGGCACTGCATAATTTCACCAACGAACACAAACGAATCTTTGGGGGCATTGTCGTCGCCATCAGCTACAGAAGCAGCAGCAGCAGCAGCAGCATCAGCAGCATCAGCATTGCCATCGTCGGAAGCACGCACGCAACTTTCATTGAATTAAACCCTAAAAATATGAAGCTTATCACAAATCAGGCAGCATTGGAGGCTTCATCACCTACTTTGAATGTTGGCTACCGCATGAGTCGCGCTGCCACACGGTTTGACCTACATACAAGCCACAGCAGACAGTTCAAGATGAACTAAAAGAACAACAACAAAAATAAATGCAATATACAAAACAAAATATGTGCCCGCCACAGCCGCCAAAAACAATTTACCAATTTATGTTGAACTGCTGCGGTTCACGTTGTGATCCTTTGCAATGCGAATTTGCAACAACAGTTGCCTCATGTGCATCCTCAGCGTTGCAGCGTATGGCAAGGGACTCAGTTCCACTGACTTGGCAAATCACTAAATTTATATGTTTTCTGATTCAAAATATTTATTGCCAAACCAAAACCAAAACCTAAAGCGCAAGCGCAAGCAACTACAACTCGCAACTTGCAGCTCAAGCGAGTGGCCCCAAAAAAGGGCAGCAGCTCAAGTGTTGACTGTGACTACCCAAGACACAGATGGAGATGGAGGCGGTGACGGAGATGGAGGCGAAGACGGAGAGGGAGACAGGGACAGAGACAGCGACAGAGACAGCGACAGGGGCAAGGTGGCAGGCGAAGCTGCGCTCAAATTGCCTGAAAAATGGGAGGAGGACATTAAAATTCACCAAATGTATTTATTACGGCACCAAAAGGCAACAACAACAACAGCAACAACAACAACAACAACAGCAACAACAACAACAACAACAGCAACAACAACATCAACAGATGCGTCGACCGCAGCCCACATACAAAATCTGTTGGCCAGGACTGTGAAATGCAGCCAAAAGACTCAAACTCAGTCGCAGTCTCAGTCTTCGCCTCAGTCGCCGCCTCAGTCGCAGTCGCAGTCGCCGTCTCAATCTCATTGAGCGTCTGCTTTGGCTGGGGAGTCGTAGAGTCAGCACTTGGCGGCGGCGGCATGTTTGCAGATTGATTTGCTGCGCCTGCAGATACCCCGAAGATACCCCAAGCCAAACACTTGCCACAGACTTACAGACTCAGACTCAGACTCCAGCCGAAACGCAGAAATCAATTGTGAGCAACTAAAAAAAAAAGAAGGCATTTAGTGTGAGCCCATCAGCCATCACATGGACTCAAAAAACTGATACACTCAGAGAAATTATAATTAGAAAACAGACAAAGAGAGAGAAAGAGAGAGAGAGAACTCAAATGGGTTTGATTTAGACCATAGAGAAAACTGTTGCAGATGATATAAAGAAGTTTCAAGTTGAGAACTGAATGAAAGAGATTTGTGCACTAAAAGAGAAGATTATTTAGAAGTGAGTAAAAGAAATTTGAGTGAATATCCAGTATTCATTTGGAGGAACTAGCTGAGGATCTAGCGTAGTAAATTCTCCTGTTTAGAATTATAGAAGAATTGCATAGATAAATTATAGAAGAGTGAAGCAGTAAAAGTAGGAGTAAATAAAGAACTTTTTTGTGTTTAAAATATAAAATATATTATATTTATGCATTAAACAATAAAGGAATAATAAAATAAATAGTTTATTAAAGTGAGTATCATAATCATATCGATAAATTGCAGTAATGAATAGAAGATACATTTGAAAGACTGTCTATCATTGTGAAGTAGTAAGAGTTGGAGGAAGAGAAGAACTTTTCTTGTCTTTAAAGTAGAAATTATATTACATTTATGTAAAACATAACAAAGTAAACAGTTTATTAAGATGAATAACATAACAATATTGATAAACTTCAATAATAAAAAAATTAAACTATTTGATAGACTTTTACTTAGTTCCAATCACACAATTATTATATACTTTTAGTATTTCATTGTGAAGTAGTAAGAGTAGGAGTGAGGGAATAACTATTTTTCTTAAAATATATTATATTTAAGCACAACATAACAAAGTAAATAGTTTATTCAAGTGAGTATCATAATCATATCATTAAATTATTCATTAATATATAAGAAACTTTTTGAGATAAGATAGTAAATACTTTATTGAAGTGAAACTCATAAAAATGTTGATAAATTTCAATAATGAGGAGATGTAACTATTTGATAGACTATTTCTTAGTTATAATCCCCCAATTATTATATACTTATAGAGTATCATTATGAAGTAGTAAGAGTAGGAGTGAGGAAATAACTATTCTTCTTAAAATAGAGTACATTTATGCAAAATCTAAGAAAGTAGATATTTTATTGAAGTGAGTATCATAATTGTCAAATCATATCGTATCATTAAATATCAATAATGAATAATACTCATTCCATTTGTCAGACTATTGCTTATTTTGCTAATCACACATTTATTATATACTTACAGAATATAATTGTGAAGCTTTAAGAATAGAAGACGATGAAGAAAAAAGTTCTTAAAATATATTAAGTTTATGCGAAACATAACAAAGTAAACAGTTTATTAAAATGAATATCAAATCCTATTTTATTGTTAAATTGCAATAATGAATAATACTCATTCTATTTGTCAGACTATTGCTTATAGTGCTAATCACACAATTATTATATACCCTCAGAATATAATTGTGAAATTTTAAGAATAAAAGAGGATGAAGAAAAAGTTTTTAAAATATATTAAGTTTATGCGAAACATAACAAAGTAAACAGATTATAGAAGTGAATCTCATATCATATTGTTAAATTGGCAAACTTTTTATCATTGTGAAGTAGTAAGAGCAGGAGGGAGAGAACAACTTTGCTTGTCTTTAAAAAAGAAAATATATTAAATTTATACAAAATCTAAGAAAGTAATAAGTTTAATAAAGTGAATATCATAATTGTTAAATCATATCATATTGTTAAATTGCATTAATGAATAATACTCATTCTATTTGTCAGACTATTGCTTCTAGTGCTAATCACACAATTATTTTGGCAAGTGTGCTGGCTGGCTGGCAATGAGTTGCTGCCATTGCGGCGAACACACAGCGCGCTGCAAGTAGTGGCCGCCTAGACGCGGCATAGATGTGGCACATACAACTAGATACAAGCCAAAGTCGCCGATCGAAATTTATTTCGATGCCCTGCAGCTGAATTATTTAAACCGACGAATTCAATTAGAGACAGTGACTTGGTTTTTGCGCGCGCGTTAATCCAACTGCAGGCGAAGGGAAAGGGAACACGGAGTGAGAGGGAGAGGGAGCGAGAGGGTGAGGAAGGGAGAGAGATGGAGAGGGAGAGACTGTGCAGACTGAAAAGCGTTCGCTGAATTTGCGTTGGCGCTGAGGGCAAGTCCAAGCAGCGGGTGCGGCCCCAACGACTTCACGCAGATCTTTTGAGGAGGCGTCGATTGAGACAAGTGGAACTCTTTTTATGCTTTTCTTCATTTTTCTTGCACCTTTTTCTTCTTCTTCTTTCTTACGATTTGCGAGTTGTTGTTGTTGTTGCCGTACGTTTTAGCCGTCTTTCACCTTTGTTGCAGCAGCTTGAAGTTGGCAGGATGCGCGCGCTCTTTTATATATGTATATATATTTATTTTGTTAGTTCTTTTAATTTGATTTAATTATATGCGCGGGCTGTGCATCCCCTTCCCCATTCCCATTTCGCCTCCCCTCACACTGCCAGCCAGCCGTCTGCAGGGGGCGTGGCCCGCTTTGCGCTGCCACAATATTTCCACCTACCAAATGTGACGTATTTTGGGTACGGTGTGCCAGCTTGAAAAATCACCGCTTTCAACTTTTATATTAAGTATTATTGTGTGTGATGATCATTTCATTTCATTGTTGTTGCTGTTGTTGTTGTTGTTGTTGGTTGATCTTAGGAGTGGCTTGTTAAATTTCACTTGCATGTCAAGCCAATGTCTTGGCGTGAGGTGTTGGGCGTCGATTTATGCGCTTTTCACTTGTCTGGCCTTTGGGGAGGAGCCAAACTTGCACAAGAGAAATCGTTTAGAGCGCACAAAAACAGTTGGCATGCAAATGGCAAAAGCTTGTGGTAAGACTATGATAGTCTAATGTGGGAAAATTCTGGCAATAGTTGATGGAAAATGTAGGCAAATGAAACCAGAAATTGTTCAGAAAAAGAAAAAGAAATTCATAAACTATAAATGTAGATAAGCAGAAAATTAGTTTGTAAATATATTTGATACTATTGCAATTTAATTTGCTTTTTCTCAGCGTAGAACTTTTCCTTTTCATGTCAATACTCAACGATTCGACATAAATCTGTATGGTACATAAGTTTCTGGTACAAGAAATTGTACATAATTGTAGCTGAAGCAACACGAAGTTTAACACGAATCAGCAGCCAAATGATTTATCACCAAAAAGGCATAAAGTAATCAAGCATAACAAAAGCATAACATATCATACAAGTATACAAGTGCAGCCCCTTTTGAACATTGGCACTCCCCACTCAATGTGGGTCTCCCTGTCAGTCACTCTTGGCCACATACCAGAAAAGGCCACTAAACCGCATAACTGTCCATGTCGTTCAGTATCTGAAACAAAACAAAACAAAAATAAAATAAAAAAACTCCAATTGACGATGACGATGACGACGACAGGTGATTAATTGTTCCAAGCGCGTAGATGTTACTTAACGCTCAGCGCTTGAGACTTGGTTTCTGAATCTGACTCGGAGACTCGTGATGTCAATATCTGTGATGTGAGTGTGACTGTCCATATAAGGGGATATATATATACATATATATATATCACAAGTGTTGAGGCGCTGGAGAGAACAAAACAAGTTGCATGTGGAGCTCTATGAATGAACAGTTGAACAGTTGAACAGTTGAATAGTTGAGTAGTTGAATAGTTGGCCAAATGACTGAATGATACAAGCACCTGAAATTCAAAACAAAACAAAATCCAACACGACGACAAAACAACAACAACAACAACAACAACAACAACAACAACAACAACAACAACAACAACAGCAGCAACAACAAATCTCGTGCGCAATGACAGCAGTTGAAGTCATGTATTTTTCTTTTTTTTTATAATTTTTTTTATATACTTTTCTGTAGTTTCGAGTGCTTGAGAGATCTTGGGTTACACTTTGCTTCCATTCCATTTGATTTGGCGTGCGTCGTGGCTCACCCAAGTATGCCCCCCCCCTCTCACTCTCTCTCTGTCTCTCTGTCTGTCTCTGGCAGTATGATCCACTGATTGCTTGATTATTATTTTGATTAATTAGCTTAGATTTGGCTAGTTCAAACTGTACGGCCCACGCCTGAAGCTAAGCAAGATCTTGGGGCACTGCTATTGTCTGGCTTTTTGGCTCATTGGCTCATTGGCTCAGGTTCATGCGTTTGCCAATGATTGATTGAAGTTTTCGTTGATAACAGCTTACAATTGAGAAATTATTTACATGAGCTATAATTAAACTTGTTTGTTGCTGTTGCCTGTCATTTGACGTGTTCACTGCACACGTCACTGTCTCCATCTCTCCATCTCGCCATCTCGCCATCTCTCCATCTTCAGCTGTGTAAATGCGATCCAGGTTCAGTTTTCGGTCTGGTTTATTGAACTGACTTCAATTGTATGAACCCAGCAGCAGCAGCAGCAGCAGCGAGTGTGGGCAGCGCTGAGGCTGAGGCAAAGAAAAAGAGAGCCGTTGGCAAGTGATGTTACCAATGTGTATAAATAATCAGGAAATTGCTTTAGGGCCTGTCAGATGCTCTGAGTTGATTAGCCCTCTCACATAATGTGTTTAGTGCGAATAATCAGCAAAGATCAGCGCAGGTCGCCTAACGAATGCTTCAGCGTATAAAAGCTGCCAGTGTTGTAAAGGATGGCAAACAAAACTGAGCTAACAATTAAAGTAATTACGAGAAATGCTTATAAATGAGATGGGGAAGTCGCTATTCTAAAATTTCTCAAATTAAATTGAAATTAAATAATAATAATTATAAATAAATTCAAGTAATTACGAGAAATGCTTATAAAGTCGCTTTTCTAAAACTTCGCAAATTAAATTGAAATTAATTAATAATAATTATAAATAAATTAAGGTAATTACGAGAAATGCTTATAAAGTCGCTTTTCTAAAATTTCGCAGAAGCAACAATTAAATTAAATTGAAATTAATTAATAATAATTATAAATAAATTAAAGTAATTACGAGAAATGCTTATAAAGTCGCTTTTCTAAAATTTCGCAAAAGAAACAATTAAATTAAATTGAAATTAATTAATAATAATTATAAATAAATTAAGGTAATTACGAGAAATGCTTATAAAGTCGCTTTTCTAAAATTTCGCAGATTAAATTGAAATTAATTAATAATAATTATAAATAAATTAAGGTAATTACGAGAAATGCTTATAAAGTCGCTTTTCAAAAATTTCGCAAATTAAATTGAAATTAATTAATAATAATTATAAATAAATTAAAGTAATTACGAGAAATGCTTATAAAGTCGCTTTTCTAAAATTTCGCAGATTAAATTGAAATTAATTAATAATAATTATAAATAAATTAAAGTAATTACGAGAAATGCTTATAAAGTCGCTTTTCTAAAATTTCGCAGAAGCAACAATTAAATTAAATTGAAATTAATTAATAATAATTATAAATAAATTAAAGTAATTACGAGAAATGCTTATAAAGTCGCTTTTCTAAAATTTCGCAAAAGAAACTATTAAATTAAATTGAAATTAATTAATAATAATTATAAATAAATTAAAGTAATTACGAGAAATGCTTATAAAGTCGCTTTTCTAAAATTTCGCAGAAGCAACAATTAAATTAAATTGAAATTAATTAATAATAATTATAAATAAATTAAAGTAATTACGAGAAATGCTTATAAAGTCGCTTTTCTAAAATTTCGCAGAAGCAACAATTAAATTAAATTGAAATTAATTAATAATAATTATAAATAAATTAAAGTAATTACGAGAAATGCTTATAAAGTCGCTTTTCTAAAATTTCGCAAAAGAAACTATTAAATTAAATTGAAATTAATTAATAATAATTATAAATAAATTAAAGTAATTACGAGAAATGCTTATAAAGTCGCTTTTCTAAAATTTCGCAAAAGAAACTATTAAATTAAATCGAAATTGATTAATAATAATTATAAATAGATTTTTAATAATATAAAATAATATTAATATTAAATGAATTTTATAAAATATCAAATTTAATGAAATTATGTTACTCTCTCCTAATTGGATCTGCAGTTGAGCGAAACCTGTCAGCATCAAGTTAATTTGCGTTTGGCATTTAACTAATTTGCTGCCAATGGAAATGTGTCAACTGTGTGTCCAGCTGGCTATCGTCATGCTCATCCATATGCCCGGCACTAAGTCACGCTCCAATAGAAAGCTGTGTGCCCAAAAATAACACAAAATGAAATGCCCATCTCCCCATCTCCCTCCTCCCTCCCTGCCTCCTCACCACATGTCACCTTGCTGAATAAATGAAGCTGATGCGGGCGCCCATCGATCGTTTGTTTGTTGTGTGGCCCAAAAGTTGCGTTGTGTTGTTGTCGCTGTTTGTTATTGGTTGTTGGGCTGTGTTCGGTTCGGTTTGCTGGATGCGTGTCGCTTCGTTGAGCTTCTGCCTCTGATACAAGCTGGAGTCGTAGCGACACGACTTTGGTTGGCGGCGGCGGGGCATTGTCCAGTTGAGCTTAGCGCATGCCTTCACTTGCCGAGGCAGCTTCGACTCCATTTGGGGGCAAGCGAAACATGCAAAGTGACAACAACAACAACAACAACAACAACAATGAGGAAAGACTCTGCCATATTTGGTCAAATTCAAATGCCATTAACACGTACGCCATTTGTCGCTTAATGGTAAAAGAGGGTGGCGTGTTTTGGTGGGGGGGTGGTTGTTTTCTGGGTTCATTTGTCCACTTTCTGTGTTGGCCATTTCCGTGTTCGTTTGTGTCAAAGCCGCTGCACGCATTTTCCCCCAATTCGACATTTAACACTTGTAAATTTCTTGGCCAGCATCGTCGCATTTATGGAAAGGCCGCGCGATTGGAAACCTTTTTGTTGTTGTTGTTTATGTTGTTGCTGTTGTTGTTGTTGTTGTTTCTCTTTTTCGACTGCTGCTGCTGCTGGCGGCAAATCGTGTGTTTCTCCTGGCATTGGGCTCGCATGGTAACCTGTCGTGATTCTTGTTTTAATTTGCTTTGACTTGTGCGCCTTTTTGGGCTGCCGTCGCATCGCGTCGCTTGACTCTGGCTTTTGCTTTGGCTTTGGCTTTGGCTCTCTCGCATTGGCAGTTATTAGGCCTAAATGCAAAAGGTTTCCATTTGCCTGGTTGTTTGGCTCATTAGCGGCATTTGGTGCCGTCTGCTGCCATCCGACTCCATGCTGCCTAATTTGCCTTCGTCTTGCAATTATCGTTAGCACTACGAGAGGAAAAAGGGACCACAAAAACAACGCTAAGTACGTTGTCTTAAGACAAGCAGTGGAAACTGTGGCAAGATCTAAACTTAAACTGATTTAAACATGCCAAAATCTTGTACGCAAACATAAATTTACAAAGTTATCTCAGTGCGCGGATCGTGCGCTTGTTGTGTATACCCTGTACATGATTATAGGCAACAGCAAGGGTAGTTCAATTCTGCATAAACTCAATTCAGCAACTTGCAATAGCTTAACTGAAGTGTTGACTTTCCGTGTTGATACACTGAAAGTACTCCATATATGGTATCTTCTAGTCGAGCTAAAGCTTAGTAGAGTACTCTGGTTTTTGGCATAGATTGAAGCGTTGCCGCCGCCGTCGCAGCTGACAACGCTGACAAGTGTTAATTGAATTCATGTCTCTGGTAATCATAATAATAATAACAATATCATGTTGTGCCAGAGCGCTGAAGTGCCTCAAGACAACAACGACGACGACGACGACGACGACGACGTGCGCTGCGAGCTTTTGATGTTGTATGTCCCACTGTCCGTCCCACTGTCCGCTCGTCGTAGCTGTCGTTCATGTCCGTCTCGCTGGTTGCCTGGCAGCACCGACGCGACGCCGCCATCGTTATAAATTACTCAATTAATGTCAGCGTTTATGTCAGCGGCAGCACCCAAAGCACCACCAAAGCACCACCAGAGCACCACCAGAGCACCACCACGAGAGCAGGCAGATAGGCACATGGGCTTTATGCAGATAGTCCAACATAGATATGACATGGGGGGACATGATAATGGGGCATGTTTAGTGGCTGTCGTCGTCGCCGTCGTCGTCGTCTGTTTAATTAAAAATCTTGTGCTCAGGCCACAAAAGTACAGTGAACACACACCGCATTGGTTGCCTCGGGGCTTTAAAGCTACAGTTTCAGGCTGAGCTGAGCCTTTTAAGCTGCTGACAAGTTGCGCAACTTGACACTTTGCATGTAGGCCCTTAGCAGCAAGTTCGTTGCTTAAGTCTTTTGTTTTCAACAACACAAAAAACGTGCAAATTATGAATTTTTTTTTGCATTTTTTTTGTTCCATGTCTTTTTGGCTTCTCTTGTGGTTTGTAACTGCCGTTGAAAGCCGAAATGTCAATTCTTGTGACGGGGATTGCTTTTGTCTTTTAACGCCCTCAATTTGCGGCATCAGCGCCCCCACGCGACACGCCTCCCCAAATACACTAACTCACTGAAAAGTCAAGCATTAAGGTGAATGTTGAAATTGTTTAAAGTCTGAAGAATGATATGCAGTTGACTTCAGTGGCATTATATTGCTGTGAGGTGTCTAGAGTCTATATAAATTACAGAAGATTCTGAGAGTTTGAAACTGAAACGAAGCTTAATTCTCTGAACTAGTTATAGATATAATTGTATATACTGCAAACTATTTATAAAGTGGATTAACAGTAGCAGAAGTTAAGCGAATGTAAAGTCAACTTATTGAAAATGTTACTAACTGGCAGATAGTAAGAGATAGGCAGTGATAAAGAGACACTCTTGAAGTCTATACTCAGGTCTAATCAATGAAAGTGTGTTCAAGTTTCGCTCTTCCACTCAATGGACTCTGATTTGTTGCGCTTTGTAACTAAATACGCGGCACGGGAATAATTAAATCTATCGACTGTGCCTATGCTATTTTGTTGTGTTGTGTTGTAATAATGCGATAAATCCGTTTAAGCTGGTGAACAGGTTGCTCGCGAGTCCAACACCTTTTGTCTGGCTGTTGGGCTCTCAACTGTTGTGCGGGTTGAACGCCCAGCCGACAGGCGTTAGAGAACAATGCTCGCAGTTTGCCATATTATAATGCTATAAACACATACAAAGCGGTGTATTATATATATATGCATATATATATATATAATTTGTTAAAATCTTTTTTTATTTTCTTTGTGTTTTTTTTTTGTTTTTTTTTTTTTGTTTTTCTTTTACTATTTTTCAAGCACTTAGCGTGCTGACAAGTTGAAGCTTTTGCGTGGCACGTCAGTCAGGTGGCTCATAAGAGATATATGTATAAACGGACTTGGACCTCTTGCAAAACAGACTAGGTACCTTATTATTGTTGTTGTTGTTGTTGTTGCTGTTGTTGCTGTTGTTGTTGTAGACACATTTCAGTTTTGATATGTGCTGTCGCCCATTTGAAGCTTGCGTCTCTCGCTTGTTGACGGGCCGCTTTGGTTTTAGCCATGGCCAAGTCTTTGGTGTGGGTGGCCCACACACACACACACACACACACACACACACACACACACACACACTGACAAAGAGTCGGACATGTATGTACCTGGTGCAATTGTTGTGCCGCCGGCGCCTCTGTTACCAAAGAGTCTGCAGTCCAACTCTGATTCCGAGTCCAACTCTCGGACTGCGTATTAAATTTTGAAATTGGTTTTTGTTGCGGTCGTTAAGCTTATTTCCGTATTGAAGTTTTTTTTTCACTCAGCTCTTTTGCTTTTGCGGTTTGAATTAATTAGCCTGCACCGAACAACCGAACAACCGAACGACGAACTACATTTTGTTCTTTTGCATATTAAAAAGATACAAAACATAAAAACATTATGTGTCTCTGTGTGGCCCCAAAACGCCAACGCAGCACCAACTGAATCTCGAAGCTGTATTCAAATCCGAAACCAAATCAAAACCGAGACAAACAATGGTAATTATTAATAATGCAAATAATTATATCGATTTCATTCAGGGGCGTTGCCTGTGATTTGTACAAAGGTTCTCTTCGTGTTCATTTCGGTTCGCTTTGATCGCCAGTGTGGGAAACTAAGCAGCCAAGTTCTCATTTGCCACTTGAGCTTAGAATTCTCACTAATCTTAGTTAATTTTTTTTTTTTGTATTTCTACGATTTGTTACTTGTTTCCTTTGCTCTTTTTTCCTTTTTGGCTAATTTGCCTGCGTTGCATTTGGTTGTTGGCTTTTGATTAATTTGACGTCAACGAGTGCAAGGCAATGGATTTATGGCGTCTCAAAGTTGTTGCTGTACAAAATGTGGCATGAATTATGAGTAGTTTCAGCGACTAAACAATGACACAAGCTGAAACTCTGATTAATCAGCAAATTGCTGGCAATTAATTGTGCTTAAAGCATTAAGTATTATATTTTATTTGCTTTAACTTTTTCAATTCCTTTCACAACATACGAATTTTCAATTTATTTCTAAGCATAATATATGCCATTCTTTCAGCAACTTTCCTCTCACATTAGATTGCTTAACTTAAGCTTAAACACAAGCCGCGCAAATGTCTTGCACAACTTTAGCACTGACTACACATTTTGTAGTCCATATTAACGTGCGATTAGATCGGCAAAAAAATGCCGAAACAACCATAATTAAATATTAATTTACACCCAGCGCGTTAAACAAACAACACGTACAGCCAACAACAACAAGCAGAACAGCAACAACAACAACAGCAACAGAGAGAACAACAACAACAACAATATCTGTAAGAATAACAAAGGTGACTACAACAATTGGTATCTGCATCAGGTCTCGAGTCAATCAACAGCTGCGGCGGCGCCTGGCATATATCATACTTCCATAATTTGTATACCCTGCAACACGTTAAGCTCCACTAAAAGAGTTGCTTGGTTGCAAAAGCGTAGTTAACTGTGAGTAACATCAATAGCCAAAGCTTAATTGTTAACAACTCAAATACAAACTGACAGCAAAGAACTTAAAAAAAATGTACTCTGCCTAGGGTATGCAGCTAGTCGAGCAACGTTTGCTTTGCAAACACTTAAACGTCTCATGCGCAGTTTAAAATTATTAAATATTAATAACAACGAGCTGGAAAAACGTGGCTTGAATTTCAAATTGCAAATGTATTTAAATTAAACACGAAATAATTAATTTTCGCAAAATGTGAATAAAACTAAAGCATTTATTAATAAATTTTATATATTTTTGGGCGATAAAGAGATTAATTTTAATTGCCTCAGCGAGGAAGTACAGCGACTGGAACTAAGGCAACCGCTCCCAAGCTAAGTAGAACAGAAGAATCAAGGCGTGTTTTTTATTTCTATTTCTATTTTTTATTCTGTTAATGCCAATTAAGCGCACATTGCACGTATCTGCAATAAATGAAATGAAATTCGAGCAGCAGCCATGTTCAAATAAGTTTTTCTATATTTTCCGGTTTTTTTTGGATTTTTTTGGTGCCATAAATTAAGGCTCTAAACGATTTTGTAGGCAATTGCGGCGTGGCACTTGTCACCAGTCAACGGGTTCGTTTGTGGTGCGGGGCACGCTTGTCTAATTTAACCTTTGACCAAAAGCCGCTACCACTAAATTGCTTGTGCCACATGTGCGTTGGCCATTTGATTTTTTTTTTAGGGCGTGGCCACAGCAACAGCAGCAACTGCAGCACGCGCCTACTGCGACAGCCAACTACCATGGTGACAGTTGAGCGTGTGAGAGGGAGTAGATGGTAGGGAGGAGTGGGGAGTGGGCAATAGTAGCAGCCAACATTGTCCTAGGTTCTTGGCAAATGCAATATGACTTTGCTAGTCGCTGCTTTGAGGCCTGTGGTGTGTTGCCTAATAGACCAAAGCTACCGCCTGACAAGTTGCAATTCGTAACGGTAAACAGCGCATTAAGTGGCAACACTACGAATGGGCAATACACTATGAAGGGAATTTTGAAGCAATACTCTCTGTTAAGCTTATGAAATTTAATTAATATCAGCCCAAAGTGAATAAAAGACTAAGAAAAATAAATAAAATACTAAGATAATTAGAAGAAATAGAAGAAAGAAGAAGCCTGAGAATGCTGTGAAGAATGCTTAATAAATAATAATATTTTGTAATTTTAAAATTTATTATATTAATTATCTACACACTAGTAAACTAAAAGCATTGATTAACATTTAAAATAACAATTAAAACAGTTTAAATAATTACTAAACAATAAAAACTTTAGTTTAGTTTAGTTTAAAAGTGCTTATACCTCACGTCTACATTTTAATGGTTAGGGTATTACATTCGGTTGGGGTTCAAAAGCAAAGGCAATGCCGAAAACGAAACTGGATGTTGTCGAGCGTAAGAAACTGCGTGGACGGCATTTATAATAATGCGGCTTGAGGCAGCAACGCGTTGACTTTGGGGGCAACAAAGTAAGGTGCGGCTGCTGCAGTGGTGCGGAAAAGCTCAACACAAATCGCAGCAGCAGCAGTAACAACAGCAACAGCAACAACAATAATGAAAATGAACTGGAAAACGCGTTTAATTGAACCAAAGCCTGATGACTGCCCACTAGCGCCATCTAGCTGCGTGCGGCTGCACTAAGCCGGCTTGGGCCAAAACGTGTTGTTGTTAATGCTGTTAACTTGCTGCTGTTGCCGTTGCTGTGACTGCCGCTGCTGCTGCTGCTGTGACTGCTGCTGTGGTTGCTGCGGTGCTAGACCCGAAATCGATGATTCATCGGGTTGTTTGCTGTTTTGAGTGGTTTTCGCCGCCGCGTCGCAGGTATCCAAATGCTCCAACAAAAAAAAAAATTGCTAGACGTTTGTCGTAGTCTGTTGTTGTTGTTGGCGCTTGCCGCCTGCTGTTGCTGGTGACGCAGTTGCAATTGCAGTTGCTGTGGCTGTTGCAGCTGCGCCAATTCTCCTTCGTTTTGCCCGTTTGGCGCTTTACGTTCAAAACAATTATTATTCTGGCAATTAATTTTGATTTAAGCAGCGATTTGATATTTTGCTCCACTCGCAACCACAATCGCTCGTCGTAGCCACCAAAGCCACCAAAGCAACCCACCACCCACCACCCACCACCACCACCCGCTGTTCGCAGCAACAAAATGCGACATCGGCGCTCTGTGATTCGCTACATTTGCGAATCAGCTGCAACTTTTTATGCGATCGATAAATAAAGAGACACCTACAAGCCCATGGAGCTGCAATCGATGCCATCGCATCCGCAGTGGCAACAAGTCTGCCGACAAAAGGGCAACACGATGAGGAGGGGGGGCGACAGCAAAAGCTCAAAACATTCTGGGAAAATCAATGACAAAAATTGAAAAAACAAAAATATGAAAGAATTGTTTTTGTTTTTGTTTTCACTGTCAAATTAATGCAAATTAAGCGGATTAAAAGTGCAAATTTTATGAAGAATTCTTAACTTAGTTTCAAATTTATAATAATTAATTTACTTCTGAAGCTCTAAACTTATTGAAAAGTTGAAGAAAGAAAATAATTTCAGTTTTTCTTGTGCTGTTTCTTTATTGTTTTTCAGTGATTACAAATTAAACATATTAAATAAATAAATATATAAATATATATATTTCTAATTAAATAAATTAAATATTTACAAAGTAAATTAAATAAATATATGAATTTAAACTAAAATACTTTAACTAATGTTTAACTAAATTAAAAGTCTCGCACCATTTCGATTTGTACACGATGAGTTTTCAACAAGAAATATACAAGCAAAAATTTAAACAAAACAAGAGATAACAACAAATGGCTGCTTATCTAATGCTAAACCTTGACTTGGCCCCATAAATCGTTTAGATTAAATGTACAGAATATATTATATTAATAATGTTATATCTGTTAGATATGAGAATATATAAATAAATATATATATATATATTTATTATAAACTAATGATGAACCTAACGAGCAATAAAATTGCCTTGACTAATTTTTGGCACTGAATTCCTGATGTGATAAACTGACTAAGCGATAAACTGACTAAGAGAGAGAGAGGGAGAGAGAGAGAGAGAGAGTGATCTTAATATATACCCTGTCTAACCTGAGCGGGCATTTGAAATTCGTGCGCTTCCTCTTCGTCCGCCCCGCTGCTGCCCACGCTGCCCGCATAGTACAGCTGATGGGACGCCTCCTCGTAGCCCTGCAGATGCTGTTGCAACTGCTGTTGATTGAAACCCGCTGCATTGTGGCCGTGGCCCTGCTCCGTTTGGCAACCGGTCTGCAAGTGCTTGGCCAGCAGGGACATGCGAGAGAATGACTTCGTGCAACTGGGGCATGAATACTTCTTCACATCCGAGTGCGTTTGCATGTGGGCCCTGAGATTGGAGCGATCGGCAAAGGCGCGATTGCAGTGCTGGCAACTGAAGGGTTTCTCTCCGGTGTGGGTGCGTATGTGACCTTGCAGCAGCCAGGGGCGGGAGAAGGCCTTGCCACAGATGGGGCACTTGCAGGGCAGCGTATGCGTGCGTATGTGCATCTTGAGTGCCCCCAATGAGACGTACGTCTTGTCGCAGTTCTTGCAGCTGAACACCTTCTTCACCTGATTACCCTCCGCGGAGGGGCAGTGGAACTGCTGATGCTTGCTGAGGCCCGAGTAGGTGGAATAGGATTTGCCGCAGTCCTTGCAATGATACCGCGGCACGCCCACCGGCTTCTGCATCGACTGCGCGGAGGCAGCATTGGCAGCTTGGATGAGGGCGGAGGCTTGATCCGTGCAGAATTCGGTTTGATCGACAATGGGTGCCCCGCTGGCGGGATTGCTGCGTATGATCTTGTACTCGGTGCTCTCGTAGGCGTGGCTCTGCTGATGCTTGACGAGGCCCGCGTAGGTGGCATAGCATTTGTTGCACTGCTGACACTGATAGTACAGATCGTTGCTGCTCTTGATCTTGAGATTCAGTTGATTCTCCTGGTTCTCTTGGTTCTCCTGATCCTCAAAGTCCACATCCTGTTCCAGCTGATGATGGTGTGCGCCAGCTTTCGTAGCTGGCAGCTGCTGTTGTTGTGGCTGCTGCTGTGGCGCCATATGTTGCATGCTGAGCAGCGCACGTGCCACATTATGCAGATTGACGTTCTCGCTGAGACCACGACGTGGCGCCATCTCCGGACGCAAGCTCAGGTCCTCGGGCTCCGCAGGCAACTGATAGCTGACCTCTGCTGGCATCTGCGGCATCTGTGGCATCTGCGGCATCTGTGGCATCTTCATGCAATCCTCGTAGTCCGCAATGCTTTTCAGCAAATTGTTGTTGTAATTGCGCAAACCGAAAGTTTCCTCTGTGTGTTGCTCCACTTTGACAATCGTTCCGGCTGCCAAAGGTGGCGAAATGCTGGCATAACTGGCCGCCATTTCAGACTCCCTCTCGTGCTCGGGCTCCATGACCTCATCCTCTGGCGGCAGCTCAAAGTCCCCATAGCCCAGTCGCGCCAAACTCTTGGCAATCTCCTCGCGCGTGAAGACATCGGGAAAGGCACGGGCTATCTCGCGTGTCTCCTCCCAAATGCGACGAGCGAGTTGCTCCTTGGTCTGTGTCATCGCCGCATCGAAGCGTCGACGCAGCTCTGTGGTCACCGGCTGTGGCTCTGGCTCCTCTTTGATGGACCAGTGCGCTGGCTCAAGCGGCACTGAAGCGGCAGCCACGCTAAGATCAACGGGGCCTTCATCTAAAAGTGACAAGATGGTTATAAATAAAGATCAGTTAAGCTAAACTGAACTCTGGCATATAATTCTACATCTATATTCCTCAGTGTAGGCAGCGTTCAACCTACCGTGGCACAACTGATCCTCCTGTGGCGTCTCCTCGACGTGTATGGGTCGCTTTTTCAGCGGACATTTGCTGTAGTTGAGTTTATCCATAATCACAAATTTTGTGCAGCTCACACAGTAGGAGGATCACTTGGATTATGTGCACTATATGCTGATCTTTACACTAAATGCTGTAGTCACACTGATCACGCTGATCATTTGCTGCTCGCACGCGTCTCGATCGCTTGCAGTTTCATTTACGAATGATGCAACGGCCGAGGATCAGTTGAATTTTATATGAGCATGGAACACGACAGGATCAAGCAACCCCCTTAGGACCATAATGTAGGCAAAGCAACCCCCTTAAGTGGTATGAAATAAGAAATGAAGGATCAGCTA
The DNA here is from genome assembly GCA_035042075.1 of Drosophila macrospina. NCBI lineage: Eukaryota > Metazoa > Arthropoda > Insecta > Diptera > Drosophilidae > Drosophila > Drosophila macrospina. The sequence continues at coordinate 552,658 of JAWNLW010000301.1, forward strand.
CCTACTTCCGATTCCCGATTTGTAGGGGATTCTGTACGGAAATCAACCACCACGAGCCACAGCAATTCAATGATCTTCTACACTCAAACCCCTCAACCCCTCATCCCTCTCGACCGAGAGGCTCTTGTGCTCTGATTGTCGCCTGCCTTAACAGCTGTGACGTTCATTGAACGTTGCTCCAGCTGCAGATACGAGTCACAAGCGGCACAAGAGGCACAAGAGGCACAGAGGCACCGCCAACAAATCTCTGTTCAAAAAGCGAGCACGTGCCACACACAACACACACTCACACACACACCGGTTACCGGCGCGTCATTCTCCCTCGCTCTATCGCTCCCTCTCTCTATCGCTCCCTCTCTCTATAGTTCCCTCTCTCTCTCTCTTTTGTCTTGCTCGCTCTTGCACTGCAGCAGCGCAGCCAACGATCGCCACCAGCTGCCACTGAGATTTAATTTTATACGCTCAAATTTCCCCTCAACTGACTGTGCGTATATGTGTGTGCTTCTTGTGTGTGTGTGTGTGTTGTGTATGAGCGGCAGCTGTCAAGCTTATATACAACTTGCAACGCAAGTTTATTTTTAAACCAGCTCTCTTGCTGTCCCTTTCAGCGCACGACGCTCGGCTTTTCTTATATACACGACACGAAGTCTATGCGCGCTCTCTCTCTCTCTCTCTCTCTTTCTCTCTGTCTCTCTGTCTCTGTGAGCAGGTGAGCTTCTTACGCATTGCTCTTTAGTTTCAGCTAAGAGCAGCTTAAAGCTACAACGAGAGCGGGAGCCAATTGGCGCTCTGTTGATCGTGCGCTCTCTCTCTCTCTCTCTCTCTCTCTCTCTCTCTGCTCATGTTTCAGTTTTCATTTGTAGCGCAGCAACTTTAAGAGAGCCGCACTTAAGGCTATTAGGTGATCTTCTTGGCCAACTTTTAAGCAGCTTATATAAACGCTGCTCTGGCTGTTAAAGCGTCGCTTCGCTTTGCTACCCAGTGATCTTCATTAACGATCAGCTTAAAGTTAAGCATGCACACTCAGCTGAGCTTAGATGCTTAACGGTTGAAGCTTAAGGCAGACAGACTTTCTGCAGGCAGCTCATCTGCATTTAAATGAAGATCTTCAGCTGCAGTTTAGCCAAAGATCAGTTCTTTAAGTGTGAAAGGAGTTGCTTTAGTTTATTTATTAGAAACTATAGATCAGCTCAAAGCTGAGCAGTTACAAGCAATTGAACTTGGATTACTGACAAGCTGAGGAAGCTCCTTCTTTCAAAGAGATCTTCTGGATCGTCTGTAAGCTTTTAGTGGCACAAGTAGAGCCAAAGATCAGTTCTTTAAGTGTGAAAGGAGTTGCTTTAGTTTATTTATTAGAAACTATAGATCAGCTCAAAGCTAAGCAGTTACAAGCAATTGAAATTGGATTACTGATAAGCTGAGGAAGCTCCTTCTTTTAAGGAGATCTTCTAGATCGTCTGTAAACTTTTAGTAGCTCAACTAGAGCTTGCTCGTCTCTATATCTAAAGGATACTCCCAGAAGCTTATGCCTCCATAACTATGCCAGCTGTAGTGTAGCCAACAGTTTGAATAAAAACAAGTCAGGCAGCTACAGTCGGGGTACGACTGTGGGAGACTCTGAACTACAGCACGAGTTTTTGCATTTGTCATATATATATATATATATATATATATATATATATATATATATACGAATTTCTAACGAAATTTGGTTATTGCTTTCTTTTAAATTCTTAACATTTTCTGACAAATAGGGCAAAATTAATAATATATGTATATATAAAATAAAAGTAATTAATTTATAATTATTAAAAAATGTAATTTGGAATTGTCAGCAGTGGGATTCGAACTCGCGCCTTTGCGGCGTTTCTGGTTGTTGTTGTTCTAACTAAAGCAATTTTGGCCGCACAGCTGCCATGAATCTGGTGATCATTCATTCCATAAAATCTTCTATGTTTATGATCCGATCGTGCTGAAATTTTCAGAAAACGTCCGCACAGGGACATCCTCCATATATGCCAAATCTGATTTAAATCTAAAGTCGGTAGCTTCAGTAATACGTTTTTTTCGATTTGCGGGGGCGGAAGGGGGCGTGGTAAAAATCTAAAATAAACTTGATCTGCGTGCAAACTATACACGTGTTGTCACCAAATTTGGTTACTCTAGCTCTTATAGACTTTGAGATCTAGGTGTTCATACAAACGGACAGACGGACAGACGGACATGGCTATATCGTCTCGGCTGTTGATGCTGATCAAGAATATATATACTTTATAGGGTCTGCCACGCCTCCTTCTGCCTGTTACGCACATTTCGCTTTCGTCAAACCTAATAGACTGTGAACTTTTAGTTCAGAGTCTAAAAAAATGCTACCAAATACTTTTAGGCATCACAACAATCGTTTTAATCATAATAATCAGCGAAACAAACAAGCAGAAGATCTGCTGTATAAATCAGCAGCCATTGTATGTGATGGTTTGTCCCTCGCTCCCAACTCTAGGTGCAATCCCTAACGGCCATGAAATGTTCTGAAATTGTTATTGAAAATTTGGCAGCCAGCTGCCAGTTGAGAGTTGTGAGTTGTGAGTTGTGAAACTTCTATTGTCTGATTTGGATTTTATGGGGTGGTTGCGCCGCCGCATTTTACCTGAAGTGGAATGCCATGGAATGCGCCAAAAGGTATGTGCAAAACTACCTGGCAGCACATGTGCCCCGTGCCCCGTGTTCCGTGCCCCGCGTTGCAGTTGGCCCACCCCAAAATTGTGTAGCACACACACACACACACAGCATCACCAGCCGCCTGGTGGTTAATGGTTGCTGGTTGCTGGTGGTTGGATGGCAACTGCATTTGTCCTTCTACGTGGCCGCAACCCTTGGGCAGCGTCTTGTGCTTCTTGGCTGTGATCTTGGCAGAAATCTTAAACACAACAACAGAGGGTTGTCCCGTGCCCCTCCACGGCCGCGCAGCTGCCTCCTTGACACGTACCATGCAACTGATTTCCAACTGCTTTTTTTTTTTTCTTTTTTTTCCTTTTGAGAAATTGGCGCCAAACGTCTTGTAATGAACCGGTGTGTCCTGCTGATCGCTCAGTCGCACATAACAATGCAAGACAGTAGAAATGTATAGTTAGTTTGATCAAATATCAAGACCTCAGAGATTGCAAATAAACTGAAGTGCAGTTGGCCTACAAAGAGATGGTAGCATAGATGTACTTTCTCTTGAAACAATTAGAAACATATTTACTTGGGCAAATGTATTAACTGAGAGAAGTTTTGAAATATAATTGTTTGGGTTACTAATAGTATATGTAAAGTTGAGCAGAAAGCAGAAGATAACTTAGATTTGAGATAAGCTGAAATTTAATTAGATAATTTGCCCAAAAAATGCTAATTTCATTGAATAATTTCACGCAAATTCTTCTTATTATTGCTGTTCAACAACTATTATAGAAAGTTGAGCATTTATAGCTAATTGTAATCATTAAAAGACTTGCCAATGTATTGCTGAAGTTTTATAAAAAGAGAGTAGAGTTTGTAGTGTAAAGATCATAAGCAATATTATTATAAAGATTGCTTTTAAGTTATTAAATTCAATGGGTTACTTCATTAGAAAGTTGAGTGTTTCACAAGGGAAGTACAAGTTGTAACTCGAACTTGTTTATAAACAGTTAAATATATATTTTGTATATCTATAAGGGAACATAAAGTTATACTGTGACGTTTCTTTGTAAAACTTGAATAAGGATTATACTGAAATCAGCTTTAAGATCACATAGAATACATTCCTTTATCTCTTGAGCAACACTGCGAGGATCATTGTTAAGTGATACTTCCTTCAGAGTTCTTATATTGTATTGTAACTAGAGCTGCTTTATAAACAGTTAAATATATATTTTGTATATCTATAAGTGAACGTGAGAGTCAGAGATATACAGAGATATTCCTTTGTAAAACTGAAAACTTCTTTTAGATCAAATAGAATACATTCCTTTATCACTTGAGAAACAGTTGGAGAAACATTGTAAAATAACGCTTAACTAAGAGTTCTTGTATTGTAACTAGAGCTGCTATATAAACAGATAAATATATATTTTGTATATCTATAAGGAAACAGTAGAGACAGAGTTAAACAGTGATGTTCCTTTGTATAACTTGAATAAGAATAATACTGCAATCTCCTTTTAGATCACATAGAATACATTCCTTTATCTCTTGAGGATCCTTGTTAAGTGATACTTTCTTCAGAGTTCTTGTATTATATTATCAAACACATTTGCTTAAGCTTGCAATGTGCCGATTTAAAGTCTAGGATAACATTGCCGTGACATTTCTTTGACCAAGTGAAGCTTCAGTTGCCCGCTGACAATGGATACCAGCGATCGAAGCGGAGCTAACTGCACATCACCTGGCAGCTAAACCGCAAAACTTCAGTTATATGTGGCGAGCTGCAAGGCGGAACCAAGAGAGTGCAAAAGAGCGAAGGAGAGCGAGAGAGAGAGAGAGAGAGAGAGAGAGAGAGAGAGAGGGAGAGAGACTGTGATACAGCTGAGTGCCTCACTTCAAAGTGTCAAAGAGCCGCCAAAGTCGCATAATGAAGTGCAAAATGTCATTAATTTGCCATTGCTGCAGCTGCAGCAACGAGCTGACAACAAAAGAAAGTCAGTCGCCTGCTGCATGGATAGGAAAAAGTGTAAGAAAAGTATGCAGAAATGCAAAACCCAATACCCCATGCCACACGCCGTTGCCAATGTTGCCAACGTTGCCAATGTTGCCGTCGCTGCTGCACAATGTCACGAGTTACAGATTTCTCAAGCCACTGAGCAGACAGAGCAAAAGAATGCGCCGACCATGGACGGGACGGCAATCAAAACAAGATCTTAGAACTATTGGCGCCTGAGCTGCAGACAAAGCGAAGAGAGGAGAAGAGGCGAGCGAAGACAGTGGAAGCTAGAGTTGGATATGGAGACGAAGACGAAGACACAGACGCAGACGCAGATGCAGAAGAAGACAAAGACAAAGACGAAGACGCAGACGCAGACGGAGGCAGAGACCAATGGACAGAATGTCCAGGTCAGTGAACATAAATGCCGCCGACTATTGAAATCTGATATTGTTATCAAAGCTAACGGTAATTATAAACAAATAAAAGCACAACAACAACAACAGTAACAACAACAACAAGACTGAAACGTAAGGAACACACATATAGCCAAGAGTCTCTCGGGTTGGTGGGGGGTCGCTTCCGACGCCGCATAAATTAGTTAAGTTAGAAGCTACGACTATAATTCAAACTAATTTGTTTTATTGACAGCGTGTGCGCTTTTGGTCGATAAGGCTAACAGACACACACACACACACACATGCGGACACACACAAATTGGTCAATTATGAAGCGAAGCCAAGACTTTTGTCGACTCAGACGTGTTTCATTTGGTGGAGGGGGGTGTCCCAAAGTGACAATAAATTAAATTTGTTGCTCTAACTAACTAATTAAAATGCGCTTTTAAAGTCGTCTCGCGACTCTTGAGATATTAATCTGCTTGGGAAGCTTACTGTCAGTAGTATAGCTCCTAATGGTTGAGAATACTGCTATGGTATGGTATATAGATAAAGAGTGATAGAGAGAGAGGGAGGGAGGAGAGACCACCCGCTCAGAGACAGCGACAGCGACAGCGACATATTCAACAAACATCGGTAGCTCTCATCTTGACTAATACGTATTATAATTATCAGCTGCTGATTTGATTTAATTTTAATATTTCTTATGTTTCTTTTTTAATTTGTTTTGTTATTTCCATAAATGAATCATGATAATGAATTGTTTATGCTGCCGCAAGTCGCGTCTCTTCATGGGAAAAAGAGATTAACATCAGCATTTATGTTAATGCATGTTGAAATATCATAAGAAATTATTTATATATATATACATTTTGTTGATGAGCTTTATTTTCAGCTGCTTGGCTGATTCACTTGCAAATATTCATATTTCGGTAAAAAAAAAAACTCTTTTGCTTGTCTTTAATTTAACTTATCAATGACAAACATCCTCATGAGCATTTCGACTGTTTGCTGTTTGGCAATTTGAAGGGCGCGCTGAAAGTTCAAGTTCGGTTGGAGTTATGCAGAGAGTTCACAGAGTTTGTAAGCGATAAGGGAGTGGGTAGAGAGAGACAGAGGTAGAGAGAGAGGGAAGAGGGAGAGAGAAAATGAGAGAGAGAGAGATGGAGATCATGTGTAATCTTACAGCTTTTATCATTTATTTTTAGCTTAATATTTACTTTCTATGCCAGTCCAAAGTACTCAACAAACTCTTAAGTTTGTCGTTGCATATGCAATAGTTGAATCTTGATTTGCTTTTACTTTAATTATTAATTTATTCAAAGTGAGAAAGCTAAGTAAAGTGATAAGCTGATCAGATTATTTGTGAAAAAAAGAGATTTGAATTCTTAGAATTATTTATAAATACTAGGGAAAACTTATGAATCTCCTTTAAGCGTTAATTTGATTAAAATATAAATTAACTTCAAGACAAGAAATTTAACATTTAATAAGTCTAATATATATTGTAATTTAAATTTGGTTTATATTTATAATTCTTATATATATAATTCTTAGAATTATTTATAAATACTAGGGAAAACTTATGAATCTCCTTTAAGCTTTAGTTTGATTTAAATATACATTAACTTCAAGACAAGAAATTTAACATTTAATAAGTCTAATATATATTGTAATTTAAATTTGGTTTATATTTATAATTCTTATATATATAATTCTTAGAATTATTTATAAATACTAGGGACAACTTATGAATCTCCTTTAAGCTTTAGTTTGATTTAAATATACATTAACTTCAAAATGAGAAATTCAACATTTAATAAGTCTAATATATATTGTAATTTAAATTTGGTTTATATTTATAATTCTTATATATATAATTCTTAGAATTATTTATAAATACTAGGGACAACTTATGAATCTCCTTTAAGCTTTAGTTTGATTTAAATATACATTAACTTCAAAATGAGAAATTCAACATTTAATAAGTCTAATATATATTGTAATTTAATTTTGGTTTATATTAAAAAAGTTTTAAACGTTTTATTTTATTTGAACCTAAACTATTTCTGACAAAAACATAATGAGATTATTTAGTAGAGATTATATTTGCTTTTATTTTAAATCTTTCAAATCTTTCAATCTTTTCCATATTAAATGAAATACAAGTATTCGTAAAATATATAAAGCTAATAGTAAACTTATGAATAGTAAAGAGTTTTGTTTACTTAATTATTAATTATTATTATTAAGTTTAAGAGTGTTATATAAGTTTTGAGTAGAAAGCGCATCAGATCATTTCTCAGCCAAATGTATTTAGTAGACATTAAAAGAACACGCAACTCGTGAGAGTTATACACAAGTATACAGTAATAAATTTAGGTCATAAGCGAACTGTAAGTGATAGCCGAGGAGAGACACTCCTTGCACTTCAAATAATCAATTAAAGGCCATCAATTGAACGCTTAATAGAACAATTCAATTGTGTGCAAATGTTCCCATGACCAGGCGAATTTACACTTGCAGACAACCAACAACAGCAGCAGGCGCAGGAGCAGCCAAGTGCGTGAGAAAGAGGGTGGTGGTGGTGGTGGTGGTGGAGTGGGAGGAGAACGGTGGTTGTTGGCTGGTGGCTGGTGGCTGGTGGCTAGTCACAGACTCATTGACCAATAAATAAAAGCTACCCACGAATGTTGAATGCGGGCGCGGATTTGGATTCGTATTACAAGAGTGATGCAGTCGAGTAGAGAGGGGAGAGCAGCAGCTAAGGGATGATCCTTGATGCATTATTTGTTATTTGAATCACGTGACAAGTTCGTTCTCGTTGCCCTTTGCCCAATAACATCAGGAGGGGTTTTGGCTGAGAACTCGGCACAGAAATCATCCCACGGGATTCAATTTATGCGTGTTTGAATGTTTTTGATTGCACGTTGCTAATTCAAATAAAATTCAACTGTGACTCAGGTTCGCTTACATATTTGTTGTTCTTGTTGTTCTTGTTGTTGTTGTTTTTCCTGCGGTAAGCTGAGCTGAACAGACAGCGAAACTTGGGCAATATGGTTCCAGCAATTTCAACCTCATTACAAAACATTCGCCTTTTGTTTCCTGAACTTAACTTACGCCTTTTGTTGCGGGCGAGGGTGCATCAATTTCAGTGACAGCTTGCGCCTGTTGGCATTAATAAAGTCAGCGCGAACCATTTGTATTTCCCATACTCAGGGGATTTGTAATTAAACAAATTAAGCAACAGTCGAACGAAAAAAAAAAACTCCCAATTTGAAATCACACACTTTTGCCGTAAAAATAGCTGCAAATGTCTCGCTAATTATTACAAATGATTTCATTTTTCATATTTCTTTTCTTTTTTTTTGTGCTGTTAATATCTTTGGCTGTCATCGTTGTTATTTTGAATTTTATATAGAAATCGTTGAGCTATGCAAATAGCAGAAATACCTTTTCTAGCGACAAATATGTGGAGTCATAATTAGGCAGTTGCACGTTGTGGACTTTGAGTTACTCAGCAGTTTATATTTATTATATTATATTATATTACTAAAAAGGAAAATTTATAAATTATTATGATGACTTTTTGACAAATTTGACGCATTATAATTATTGCAGCATTATTTTAAATATTTTAATTATATTTTTTTAAAGGTTAAAAAATAAAAATATTTTTGTAAGGAATCAATTGAGAATTACAGAATAAACTTAATACTTATTAAATGTTTAGCATAAATAAATAATATAGTGAATCTTGCAGATATTTATTTGTCAACTTCTTTGCTTCTTTTTTACTCTATATACCCCATTTATGCACAAATATGCCTACAGGGTATAGCTAAACGTCTTTGTCTCCGTCGACATGCACCTGAAGCAGCCCCCAATATTGCAGTAGCTGCTGGAAAAAAATGTCTATTGCCTGGCATCGAGAGGCCATATAATTGATTTATGGCCAATGGATTGTTGGGTTGACTAAATTTAGACACAAGCGAACAACTAAAACAACTAATTTAGTGAGAGATGTGTGCTGCAAAGTTGCATGTTCTTCACTTTTGTCACGTTCATGGGCATGATCTTTCCAGTAGTTGCATCTTAACTCACTCTCTCTCTCTCGCTCTCTCCCGCTTTTTCTCTTTCTCGCTCTAGCCAACTGTTGTGTGAACGTGTCCGTTTGTTTGTTTTTGTTTTGTCAGCGGGAATGAGAAAAATGGTATCTCTTCGTCTGGCAGGCAACTGTCACAATTGACACTGACGATGCGGCAGGTACATGAGAGGAGACGTGCCGTTAAGTTGTCAGTGGGAGATATTGTTGTATGAGGGAGATTTTTTGGACACACACACACACACACACACACACCCCCGGGTAAGAGCAGTCCGCTCGTCTAACGAAAGATTAATTGAACGTGCGCCAGAGAGTTATTAATCTTATCGAGCTTAGTTGGGGCCTACATTGTTTCTAAAATATTGTATGCTCCACTCGGTGTCAGCGCTAATGGCACCGCCACTTGAGCCACGATTTTTACCAGCACCATCTGCAGCTGCCCTCAGTTTGCTTCACTCATTTGGTATATATATATTTTTTTTTTTTTGGTTTTTTTTTTTGTTAAAGGTCTCCCCTCTAATTTGTTTATGGCTCTGATAATGCAATTTTTTAGTTGCCTTCGCGACAGTGGTGGGGGGGGGGGGGTGGGGAAGGGGCAAATCGGGGCCTGGGGAACTGCAATAACATAAATATATCCGCTGATCTGGCGGGAGCAATTACCGGGTGAGCCATATTTTGTCACATTTCGCTTCGCCTTCGGGTGAAAGTTGAGGCGTTTTTATGGCTGCCCATAACTCTGGAGGCTCCACTGAGCGATATTTACGGGTAGGGCTCCAAAAGAGCAGCCTTTAAGAGGGGCTAAGGAAGCTCAGAAGGATTTATTTTGATAAAGTTATAATTATATATATTTTAAGTAACAAAAACTATTAATTTGCTAGCATTTTTGTGGCGTTTAATAATTTATCTATAATAATAATAATTTAAAGTAATAACTTATCTATAAACTACATATATTTACTTAAGAAATTAAATTATTTTATTAACATTACTAAGACATTTACTATAACAAATGTTGCTATAATTATGTGATCCTTTGATCCTGTAATTGTCTATTTAAAAATAATAAATATAAGCTTTAAATAAGTTATAATCAAAAAGTTGTTTAGTCTACTTTGCCAGTAAATAAAAATAATTACTTAAAATATAATAATACTTTAAAATATAAAAATTACTTTAAAAATAATAAATATAAGCTTTAAATAAGTTATAATCAAAAAGTTGTTTAGTCTACTTTGCCAATAAATAAAAATAATTACTTAAAATATAATAATACTTTAAAATATAAAAATTACTTTAAAAATAATAAATATAAGCTTTAAATAAGTTATTATCAAAAAGTTGTTTAGTCTACTTTGCCAATAAATAAAAATAATTACTTAAAATATAATAATACTTTAAAATATAAAAATTACTTTTAAATTAATAAATTTAAGCTTTAAATTGGTTATAATCAAAAAGTTGTTTAGTCTACTTTGCCAATAAATAAAAATAATTACTTAAAATATAATAATACTTTAAAATATAAAAATTACTTTAAAAATAATAAATATAAGCTTTAAATAAGTTATTATCAAAAAATTGTTTAGTCTACTTTGCCAGTAAATAAAAGTAATTACTTAAATATATCTACATTTATTTCTCTGATCATAACAGTAATTTCGCTCAGTGTATAATTGAATATAGCATATAAATTAGCTAAGGATATATTTATGTTTAGGCATATATATAGTTATATAGTTTATAGTAGAACTGAACAGCTTCTTGAACTGCTTCAGCTTTTTGTACACGGACTCTTCGGGGAAGCAACCCCCTCCCCCCTGCCTTGACCCTGCTCCATTGTTGTTGAGCACATGCCACAAAAGTTGCCACAAATACTGCGCAGTAGCTGTTGTACTATTTCACCAGGCAACGCAATTGAAAGCATGACACATGAACACCCGATGCCCGCTCCCCCTCTGCCTACATATGGCTGAAAAGTAACGACTCACAATTGTAGGAAATTGAAGCGAGCACCTTGACAAGCAGAAGTAGTAGCAGACGAAGAAGAAGACACATGTTGGCAGAAGATAGTAAGTCGCACCACCAATCGCACCACCGGCAAAAAAAAAAAAATAAATAAAATTGAAAAGAAACAACCGGTATAACACGGTGGGAAGTTTTCGATTTCTATGAAACACCTGGACGCAATGGCAGGCATCTAAGGTGCACGGTCTTAATGAGCGCAGTTAAAGGCGCAACTTCTGTGACGTTGCAGACGCAGTTCTGTCTGATAAGTCCGGAAAGGAGGGTGAGCAGCAAGCGGAAGGGGTAAACCCATGTGCATGTGTGTGTGTGTGTGATGAGTAAACAACATAAAATCATATCAGTTCGTTACGAGTTCAATTTGATTTGCTTTCCGTGTGCCAAATCTATAAAGAACACTTGCGTCATTCGCAGTTCACGATGTGAAGAGTTCTCGACTTGCTTCCAGTAAGGGTTGCCACAGAGATAGAGAGAGAGAGCGAGCGAAAGAGAGCGAGCGAGTGAGAGAGAGAGAGAGAGAGAGCAAGCGAGAGAGAGCTAGCGAGTTACAGAGGAAGTGCACACCTTGCCCCATTAGCATAGCATTAACCTGAGTTACCTTGATAACATTTTCTTCAGAGACTTTTCCCATCGCCTTGTTGTGCTCTTCTCTCCTGAACTTGTTTATTAACATGTGACAATTATGTTAAGCACATGCAAATGACATTCCATTGAATATCAAATGCAATGCGATCCACTTCCTTGCCACGTACATTTTAACCCCTTTACCTTTTAGCCTTGAGTGTTGCTCTTGCTCTTGCTATGATTTTCCCAACCGGATGACAGCACGCAAGTGTTATCCCATCTATGCAGAGCATTATGCAAATTTCGATCATTGGTGTAAACCAGCCTCGGATATGTCCGAACACCTGGGCAACAACGGAAGGAAGCAAAAACCCTAAGTATCCCTACAGTTGAGTATCGTTCCCACAGTTGTAGAGAAGCGATTCTATAAACTAATCACTTTTAATATCACTAGAGAATCCTAAAGGTTGAATGAAATGGAGATGAGAAGAGAAGGAGAAAGGGGATGGGAATATAATGTGATGAGCAGAAGAAAACGAGAGAATGTTATCAGTAAAATTTGTAATGATTAGCGAAAGAAATGAGATGAATTCTGGACAGATTGCGAGGATAAGAGAATGAGAATAGAGTAAATTGTAAAAGAATAACATTTATAGGGAATCCTACAAGGTGACTGCAATGGAGATGAGAAGAGAATGAGATAGGAGATGGGAATATAATGCGATGAGAAGAAGAAAACGAGAGAATGTTATCAGTAAAATTTGTAATGATTAGCGAATGAAATGAGTTGATTGAGATGATAACAGAAAGAGAATAAAGTAAATTGTAAAGGAATAACATTTATAGGGAATCCTACAAGGTGACTGCAATGGAGATGAGAAGAGAAGGAGATAGGAGATGGGAATATAATGCGATGAGCAGAAGAAAACGAGAGAATGTTATCAGTAAAATTTGTAATGATTAGCGAATGAAATGAGATGAATTCAGAGCAGATTGTGATGATAACAGAAAGAGAATAAAGTAAATTGTAAAGGAATAACATTCATAGGAAAGTAAATGTTATAAAGAGGGACTACAAATTGAGGGTATAAAGATGAGAAGAGAAATTGATTAACGAGATGAGTTGAGTATTCATAAGAGTCGAGAACTTAAAGCAAAGTGAATAAGTTGAGTTTGCCGAAGGAAGAAAAACACTTGAAATAAGAAGTGAATGTGATCTTCAATTATCCAACTCAGTATTATAAATGTAATGTTTATCGTAATGATGAATGTATTTAAATAAATTCTCCGTTAAATTCTCATTACATCAAAGTATAAAAACTTTGTTAAACTAATCAAAATTGAAAGAGTATAACCCAGAAACCAGAACATTAGCATTCCTTGGCTCTAGCCACCAAATTCAAGTTGTTAACCAAGAGGAGTCTCAGATGTTAGTCCATCACACGGCCGCAAGATGAGGATGAGTAATTTAACGGAAGCCTCAGAGCTCTTGGATGTGGTAACGCCACGTCACTCGCTGCTCTCGGGCAGGTTTAAGCAGAGTTTCGCCTATGTGGCGCTGCAATCGCGTATGCCGGGGATAATGCAACAAGTTGTGCACACATTGAATAGCAATGAAGCTGATCTGGTTAAGATGCATGGACCGGGTGTGTGGAAGGATATTCATATGATAACAAATGCAATAGAACGATTGAACCGTGAACTCAGCCAAGATCGGCAATTCGCCTTGTTCTATGGCAATGAGCCCGATAAGGCCGAATGGAATGCCTTTCTAACGGAGCTTCCACATCCGAAACGATCCTACTTTCGCGCCTGTTGGTTGCATGCCGAGTGTTATCTGTATAGGCGTCTCTTTTCGTTCTTTGAGAGCAGCAAACACCTGTCGAACTTTGACTACTTTCTGGATCTGAAGCAGGAGGATCTGAGGATCAGCGAACGTGCAATCATTTCTCTAACTGAGGCCACCCGTAACTTGAAGAAGGACTTTTGTACGTTCAGCAAATTGATGCGTCTGAATTTGTGGAGCAATCGCTTTGAGATCCAACTGAATGCATTCCTGTTCAACACACCTGAGGATCGGTCCAACATCGATGTGCTGATGCATGTGGCGGATCTCGATAAGCGTTTGCTGGTCGATGATTCCATGTTGGTGTGGAATTGCCTGATGAAGGTCAAGGGACAGAGTGCGATAATTGTGGACTATATATGCGATAATGCGGGATTTGAGCTATTCACAGATCTATTGTTCATGGAGTACTTGCTGGACCATCGCTTGGCCACCCAGGTGCGAATGCATGTGAAGGCCATACCATGGTACATCTCGGATGTGATGGCACATGACGTTGAATGGACCATACAATATTTGTTGGATCATCCCAATGAGCTAATCTCCAGTTTGGGCTACAAAATCCAACGTCTGATGGCAGAAAATCGCATTGTACTATCGCCGAAATCATATTTCTGGACAGGACCACAGTCGTACTTTGTTATGGTTGACTCAAGCCTCAGTCTCTATAAGTATCTATCGGAGGCTGAGGTGGCCATCTTCAAGGGGGATCTCAACTATCGCAAGCTACTGGGCGATTACATCTGGGACTCCACGGAGGAGTTCATTACCTGCTTGCGGGGATTTCGACCCACAAATATTTGTGCGATGCGCACCGTCAAATGCGAGGTCATCTGTGGCCTGCCCGAGGGCACAGCCGATCATTTGCTGCGGGTTGATCCCACCTGGATGATCTCGGGCAACTATGGAGTCATCCAATATACGGACAGTTTGAAATGCAAGTGCGATTGCTGGAAAAGTGCCGCCATCGCAGAGAGATCGACTGCTGAATCCTTTGGTAAGAAGCCGGAAAGTTCCATGTGCAAGCAACACAGCGGCATCAAGTTTCAGTTGTGAACATTCGCATATGTCTCTGTCTGCCTCCAACTCCAACTCGAACTCGCACTCCATCTGCAGCTCGCTTCTTCTTCTCCCCTTCCGAGGGGAATTTACACGGTAATCAGCAGCCAACGCAACGCCGGCAGTTAAAATATTTTACTTTTCGTATATTTCTTTACGTATTATTTTGCTTTTTATTTAATTCGGAAA